>JAVTVY010027512.1:0-100565 GCA_036873755.1 Hanleya hanleyi
AGTCCCGTCGTATCGGCCCCAACATCAGGTCGGGGAAAGGTTGGAATTGGCCTGAATCCCCCCCAAATAGGCTGATTCCTCCCAGTTTGGGTGAATGACGTCATAAATCCTCACCCCAATTAGGGGGTATTATTCGTAAATCACTACGTGATCCGGCGATCATGTAGTTTTGTAAAGAACATTCCAAATGACGCCATAACACTGGGCCGAGTTTCACCTTGGTAAAACAAGTAATGTATACACAGGACACACAGACTCGCTAGGAAGCTATGAGAACTACTAGTCTAGATTTACATCTTTGTGTACAACTGACTTCTGAGTTTGGCAAGGGATATAACTCGGGATATGAACATCCTTTTCTTTTTGTTCGACAAATGACGAGGTGCATGAAAATTACACATCTAGATCTTTCTCCAGGCGCACAATGGTGCAAGCACACAATCGCTCGCTTCAAATCAGAATGTCTGATTGAAGAGAATCCTTCATTAGCTTCAAGTGGAACCTAGTATGATCAATTCCCACATGCAATGCCAGTAGACAATGGGTTTCATTTCTCGTATCTTAATAGAATTTTGAACGTATTTGCTCATTAGGTCATCCACAATAATATCAGTGTTTCCCTGTAACAAACTTTAATCAACTTGGGAGGGTAGGTTCCAGAAAGCAAATTTGTTAACAGGGACTGATCCAGGCCGTTTTTGAGCCTGTTCTAACTGGTTTTTTTAAAAAATCAAATTCACTCTCTGAACAGGCTGAAACCAATACTAATGCAAGTACTGTTGCCAAATATTAAGTTATCAGGCTGCATTTGACCATTTAATACCCCCACATCGTCCATGGGTTTCGACAGTTCCACATCACGGCCAACACTGTACATATTTCACTGTAACACTTATCACACCCTGCGCCGCTTATGGGTGCCCAAATTAAAAGTCTGGATCAGGCCCTGTATAAATGGGGATCGCCAGCCACACTAGGCGGCACTAGTGCTCCAACAGGTAAAGAAGATGTGATGTCATAAAACAATTATAACGTCATTACATTATGACGTAGCCTTTGTGACATCTAGAAAAAACGACATGGGCAAGCGCCATTTACCTCTTGGTACACGTAGCCACCTGGCGTCAGTTTGAGCTGGCGAACCCCATTCTTCAAATTTCACTTCTTTTGTGTGATTTTTGAACTCTTGTTAATGTTTTACAATGTAGGAGAAGATGTCTAAGACGTTACAGAAATGTTACGAGTATCTCAACAAAACGAGCAGGAGTTTTGCCGCCGTCATTCAAGCCCTTGAGGGGGATCTCAGGTTTGTTTAGCTCACTGTGTAATATAATTAACTTTCTGTGCATAACATCTAACTGTAAAGATGCTACTTGTATGATGCAGGCCTTGCATTCTAGAAATCACTTTGGCTATCAACATGGCTGATTTGATCACAGGGAGGCTGAGTTCAATTGAACTACAGACTAGTATCAGCACTTCCCCCCCCCCCCCCTTTAGTGATAACAACACAGTCATTTTCGGAATAGTCGGCTAGTCATAAACTACTCCACACCAACTGTTCTCATGAACAGGTAGCTACAGAAAACAGCTTTTTAAATAAACCACCGATTTCCTGGTCGATTGGCACTGCTGAAATATGAACATTAGATCCCACGAATAAGGATTGAGAGTGAAACCGCGAATAATATAAATCAAGGGGTGAACAAATTTCTTCAACCAATAATAGTCCAAGCTCATGCAGATAAAATATTTCTTTGCTATTTTAACATGTTTAGTGATTTTAGAGGGTAATCTAATTTTGTTACAGTAACTGCTTGAATTTGGGGTGATTAAATTTTAGGGAGACTGAATGGTTAGAGGGATAAGAAATGCTCAAATGTTAAGCAGATTCTGTTATTAAAGGTGAAATGTAAAGATTTTTAAATTCTTCATTTTAAATTTAATATAGGTTGAATAATGATAGATATTCCAGTATATCTACTTCACTTGGATTAATTTGAATTACCTTGTCTGCTAGAATCTTTTTAAAAGTTGGTACCCCTAGCCCAGCTGAATTCAGATTTGCAAAACGTCATCGCTTATTTTTCCTTGATTGTGACGTCACATCAGACCAGCCGCCCGGAGACTGAACGCTACAAGTATTGACGACCAGCCAGTGGTCTGATGTGACGTCACAAACCAGTGTCAAACAAGGGCAGATAAGCGATGGGGATTTAATTTCTGAACTCAGCCGGGCTTGAGATACAAACTTCGAAGCACCTTTCAAAAGCCACAAGGAGACAAAATACTTCAAATAAAACCAAATGAAGCAGTTAGGCTGATACTTCCATCATTAAATGGCCCATGAAGAAAGGAAAATATGAAAACCTTTGCCTATTGTACTTTTGAAATGTGGTGAAATTAATATACATGTCCATTCTTTATGATTATAAATATTTTAGACATGCGGTGTGCCTGTTTTATCTGACATTACGAGCTCTGGATACAGTCGAAGATGACATGACGATTCCAATGGAAAAGAAAGTCTCGATGCTTAATAACTTCCACCGTAATCTCTATGACAAGACGTGGAAATTCATGGAAAGCCAGGAAAAAGATCGTATGGTTCTAGAGGATTTTCCAACGGTAATTATGAACTACATGCATCTAACTTTGGGCAAATATGTGTTTGATATATTGGATGAATTTGAATTTAATTAAAGCTACTTCTTAAATGTGATGGCATTTGATGTATACCTCGAACTCCTGGCAAAGAAGAAACCTTGTGGTTTTAATGTCTGTCGGTTCATCCATCTGTCTATCCGTTAACACTACTTGTCTGCGATATCTCCACATATAGTTCCGGGTTAAAACTCCAATTATTCAGTCATTTTAAGACTGACTTTCGGCTAAAGGATTTTTTCTTTTGTCAACATGTTGAAGAACAACTTGGTTGCCAATAGTTTTGAACAAAGTCTCAAACGGTCAAATTATCAGAGATCTTACTGCATCCATTTGCAGGTCATAAGTATGTCACCATGACTCAAAAATCAGGAAATAATTGAAAATTGTTATGTCAGGAATGCCAGCAGCCCACCTAAATTTCTTGAGGTGATATATTGTTCCTGTGTGATAAGCCCTAAATCGGGAGCTTCCATAAGCTATTCCATACTAAATAAGATAAACTGAGGACACCAGGCTTGGGGATATTTGATAAGGAGTACATGTAATTGATTTCAGGTAACTCCATTGATTCAAAATTGTTTGTTGTGAGTCAATTACATGAAGTAGAATCATTGGTTATGTAACTCTCCGAAATTCGAAATCACCGTCTTAAATGAGGCGACAGAAGAAAAGCCTGCAGAAAGGAAGAGTGTCTGGACAAAACTCTGGACAAAAATTTATTGACCTATGTAAAGACTTCCTCATTTCGCCTTGGAAGTTTCTCATCTGATCATTATTTTCACCCAAAGCCATATTGTGCTTGTGTTCGTGCGAATTTACGAAGTTTAGGTTATGACTTCACTGGATATTGATAGTGTTTCCAGTTTATTAGTAGGCCCCTATTTAGTACTTCATGTACATCTGTTGTTTTGTGTATGCACAAGGCCATCTGCATGATATGCCATATCGCTGTTTGTTTTTGCTCGGCTGTTTGAATTTGTGATAAATAAAACAGAGACTCCGCCCCTGTGACGTGGATCACTATGTCTACATGCCCAATGGCTGTCCTGGAATTCATTTCGGAACAATCTACCTGAGTTTTCATGTCAATAATCATTTCAATTATACTGCGAATATTTTCACATGCCCAGCTGTGTCAATATCACCACCCACTCGCCCTGCTGCCCCTGCTGTCAACCAGTGTGCCAGCCTGATTCCCATTAATTAGCAACGGGTGAAGACAATGTTGACTATAATTAGGGGAAACAGGTGGTGACCTACATACACATGTACATGTAGAAGTAAATGCATATGATAAAATAACAAGAAAACGACATGAGGGTGAGACTCACAAAACCCCTTGGCTTCCCTCAAGTAATTGAGAAATATCAGAGAATGTGCAACATATTATGGCTATATTTATTAATCATTCAGAATTGTCCTTTTTAGAGCATATCATTAATTCTGCAGATATAACAGCTACATATCAAGCATATATCACAAAAGGGGCATAACTCTTCTACAATACAAGTGGATAAATAATTTGGTAGCTGTACCGAACACAGTTCTTCAGATAACTGGTTAAAACATTCAAGGATATCCAAGATTATTACACCCAGAAAGGGGCAAACACCATAAAATAAGGGTCGAGATGATGAATTATTTGTACGCTTTCAGAATACAACTAGATGGGTTTCCAAAATTAAGTAGATGTACGCTCAGCTCTATCACAAAATGAGAGATTATTCCGTCCACACAATTCGGAAAACTCACCTCGGCAAAAATAATGTCATATTAAAATAATTCCTATTTAACACCATGTTAACTATTACTGAGGTGAACTGCTTATGCCACAGCATTTACCTTGGCAATTTCTGATTGCTGAGGTGAATTGTGTGGGCTGATTATTAGATCTGAAAAGGGGCATAACTCTATAAAATATGGGCTGAGACAACTAATTTTTTTGTTGGCATTTAGAATACAACCAGATAGAAAAGTTTTATCATAATTTGCTAGCTGTACCAAACACAGTTGATTATAGATATAACTGGTTACATTCAAGCATATATCACTAAATCAAATATTATTGCACCTGAAAGGGGTGTAACTCTGTATAATAACGGCTGAGGTGAAAATGTATAGTAGCTGTATCAGCACAGTTCTGCAGATATAGTTGATTACATTCAAGCATATATCACAGAATAAGGAAATTAATACATCTGGAAAGGGCCATAACTCAGAGCAACAAAAAATCTTCTTCTTTTTTTTAATATTTAGAGCCACGGTATTAGTGCGAATGGATAGTGTTCGATTACTCTGGGAACTGGACGAAAATTTACCATTTTAAAATTGACTTGGGGTAGCAAATACTGAGGGAACTTACCGAAAAAGAGATAATTTGATAAATTTGGGCAAATTTATCTGAACTTTTTTTTGGTGTTGTTTTATGTTTTCTGTAATTTAGGTACTATTAATTTGCATGAGTTCAGGCTCGCATCAGCTCCTGGTGGGATATTTATGCAAACTTCTTTATGTCTTTGTATAAAAATTTGATGTTGTGAATTGTTATTGCAGATATCTCACGAGTTTCAACAGCTCGCGCCTGTTTACCAGGAGGTCATCTCTGATATAACAAAGAAGATGGGTAATGGAATGACAGTGTTCTTGGAACGTGGTATTGACACCATGGAGGAATGGAATGAGGTAAAGCTAGTTCAGGTTTTGTTTCTGGCCTGCATGCACATTGGCAACCATCTTATTTGCTAAAATTTAAGCGAAGTTATCCCTCTTGAAGACCAGCATTATCAACAATGATTGAGGCAGAATAAAGTTAATCACTAGTTTCACGTGGCAAATCTTGTGAAGAGAGAAAGAATAAGTTGGTCATCAGTGGAACTCGCACCCATGACCCTAGCTAAACAAGCGGACGCCCCACCGGCTGATCCGTGATGGCCCATAATATGTATTTCACTCGTGGATTGCCCCCGTGATGATCAACCTTCTCTCTGTGTTACAATGTGCGCAACTGGCTTTATAATGAAGTTATGATTATTAGGTATGGCGTTTAACCCTCCAGTGAGCATATTTACATACGAAATGATTTTCGGGAGAGAAAGAAAGACTAAGGAGGGAGGCTTTTTTGAAAATGTTTCATATATACATACATATTTTCTTCACACCGACCAAATATATCCTTCATTTCTGGAAACCAATGCAGTAGTTTAATACAATTTGTATTAGGACCAACACTGTTCTTTGGCATTACCATTTCTTTCAAATAAAACAAGACATCGAACAAGTCTTTTGCTCAATAACTTCATGTTAACAAAACTTGGAGAGAGTTGCTCGCCCTTGCCTAACTCTCCTGTAGAAGAGCAGCAGATCACCTGCCATGCATTTCTTCTTGGAAGGACTGTAGCTATAATATGTATGTATTATATTTTTCAACTATCGTTTCATTTCCAACAGAATATTTCCTATCAGATTTAATTGAAGTCACTTTGTATAACTTGATATATTTCCTATGCTTTCAGTATTGCCACTATGTTGCCGGTTTGGTCGGAATCGGCTTGTCGAAGCTTTTCTCGGCATCCAAGCTTGAAGATAAGATCGTGGGTGAAGACGTACGTTTAGCCAACAACATGGGACTGTTCCTTCAGAAGACGAATATCATCCGAGACTATTTAGAAGATTCTCTCGAAGGAAGAGAATTCTGGCCGAAAACTGTGAGTAACGTTGGAACTCATTAACCCTATCTGGCCTTGCATGTGGGAGAGGGAGCATTCCCCATGTGAGGTTTTCTCCATCAGGGCTCGCTTTTCACTAGAAAATGAACTCTCCAATGAACCCCTGGGACCATGCTTTCACAAAGTGTGTTCTATAATACATTTCAAAAATCATTCATTCATTATAAATTGCTCATCTTCATATCCAGCATTATAACGTCATGACATCGAAATAGAAAATGTTTCCCAAGAATGTATAATGAGTAGGTCATCTGTCAGACAATGCTCGTGAATTCCATGATGGGACATCGGCATGATCTCCATAGAGATGCCCTTATTGTCCTCCGCCACGAAGTGGTGGGAGGACTTGGAAATGCTAGCCGTCCGTCCTTCCGTCCGTCATCTTGTGAACGCGATATCTTGAGAACGATACGACCAATCGACTTCAAACTTGAGTAGATGCTTCACATCAGTTAGACGGCCATTGGTATTGATTTTCACTGAGGTACGTAATCCAAGATGGCCACCATCGACCATATTGGATTCTGTCCGTCCAACATCTTGTGAACGCGATATCTCAAGAACAATTCGACCAATCGACTTCAAACTTGGGAAGGTTCTTCACATCAGTCAGACGGCCATTGGTATGGATTTTCACTTAGGTACGTAATCCAAGATGGCTGCCATTGACCATATTGGATTCCATCTGTCCCAGATCTTGTGAACGCGATATCTCGAGAACAATTCAACCAATCGACTTCAAACTTGGGAAGGTTCTTCACGTCAGTCAGACGGCCATTGGTATTGATTTTCACTGAGGTACGTAATCCAAGATGGCTGCCATTGACCATATTGGATTCTGTCCATCCCACATCTTGTGAACACGATATCTCGAGAACAGTTCGACCAATCGAATTCAAACTTGAGAATGTACTTCGCATCAGTTAGACGGCCATTGGTATTGATTTTCACTGAAGTATGTAATCCAAGATGGCTGCCATGGACCATATTGGATTCACTCCGTTCCACATCTTGTGAACGCGATATCTCAAGAAGAAATCAACCAATCGACTTCAAACTTGGGAAGGTTTTTCACATCAGTTAGACGGCCATTGGTATTGGTTTTCACTGAGGTACGTAATCCAAGATGGCTGCCATTGAACATATTGGATTCTGTCCATCCCACATCTTGTGAACGCGATATCTCGAGAACAGTTCGACCAATCGACTTCAACTTGAGAATGTGCTTCACATCAATTAGACGGCCATTGGTATTGATTTTCACTGAGGTACGTAATCCAAGATGGCTGCCATTGACCATATTGGATTCCATCCATCTCGGATCTTGTGAACGTGATATCTCAAGAACAATTTGATCAATCAACTTCAAACTCGAGATGGTGCTTCACATCAGTTAGACAGCCATTGGTATTGATTTTCATTGAGGTAGTATGTAATCCAACATGGCTGCCATTGACCATCTTGGATTTCACTCACCCATATCGTAGCCATCTGTGTTGTGAACGCGATATCTTGATCTATTCCACCCATTGATTTATAAACCTCACCATCCGCAAATCCATATACAACTACAGACTTACATTCCAGTGTTACACTACCCATTACTGCTTCCCAAACCTCCCTGTCTGAACAATTCCAGATAAACGTCTCTTTCCACATACACATATCCACTTTCCAAGTTATATTTAAGGCGATATTGGAAGAGTATATGCTGTATGCTCTCAAACAGGCTACTCGGCGGAGGACCTGCTAGCTACTCAGCTTGTTATGTTCTGAATTGTGTTTCTTGTGCTATCCAATGAACGTTTGAATTCCATACCAGATCCTAGTACGGTACGGAGGACAGCACCGGATGGCTCTGGTATTCAAGATTGCAAACTGGAGACCGAATTAAGAGCTGATACTCGTGATGTTATAGTCTATCGTATTCATTTTGAGCCTATTTGCTTAATCCCAGCCCCCGAGCAAATTATCACAAGTAAATTAGAACCTGCATCCATGTGGGGACCAGAAAAGTGATGTTTTCTTCTTCTCACTTCAAAGTTTTTGTCTTCTCCAGATAAAACTGTCCAACTGTTTTATTTCACATCGGATAATTATACACCAAAACTGAGATTGGCAGGACTAAAACCCCGGAGGGCTTGTTATATCCCAAGTAGTAAGAAATAGAATATATTGACAGGAAGCGATTAATGTACTCAGAATTTATGAATTAAATGAAATAATGGTGAATAGACTGCATCACATTGCTGCGCTCTGGTTATAATATAATCGATAATTAAAGAGAATATGCCGTTAGAGCTCGATAATCTAAGTAAATAACGATTTTACATAAAAACTTGTCACATGTATACAGCATTGAAATTATGTACAATGTTGTTAAAAGTCGATAAAAATTATTATTATTAGGCCTAAAAAAAAAAAATCCTGTGTTTCCGGTAACATGCATCAGAAAAAAATAGGGTAGGTAGGTAGGGAATTTTTTTTTATATGGGGGCTAATGGAATAATCATTATTTTATGCTGTTCTTTGTACTACACAACCAGAAAGAGTTCCATTTTGAACTAATGACATTTATGCATAAATGTTTATGAATTAAATATTGTGTAAATATATAGCCTACATCAGTGTTTGAGTTAATTATTTCTCTTCTGTGAAATAAGACCATGGCCTAAAAAAATTGAGGTAAATCATGGTCATTTTGGATTTAGGTGGGTAAGCTAAAAAACAAATCTATTCATCCTCTAGTTGATGTGAGCCCAATACCCAATGTTTTGTTCTTGAGATATAATCATAATGTCCAAAAGATTTGGAGTTAATGGCCCATGGCCTCAACCAGAATCTTCTTGAGTTTTTACTGATTTACTTGCTAGATAAAAAGAAATTAAAAAGTCCAGCGTTTTATGTAAGGACAACACATCACCATGATAGGCTATCATGTTATCAGGGCCAGGATGACAATATCTACTCTGTACAGTATAACATGCTGTCTTGCCACCGTGATGTCAGAAAAAAAATCAAAAAATCACCCATCTAATTGAGAACTGCTCTCTTCATATGGTACTCTGGGGATATAATTACTATAATTGAGTTGATATACTGTGTGAAATTTTAATGTTTTACGAAAAATTCAGTTCGAAATCTCGGCAAAACGTATAGAATAGATCGTCTACGGCACTGGCTGCCTGCAGTGCCCCATGCAGAACATGTGCTGCGTGGTTCAGCGTAGGCCTATCATAAACCCACTTCAAGTCGCGTTATGAAACTGCCACGAAAAGGCAGCAGTTGGTAGTATTCCTTCGTCCCCATTTGTCTTTACTTATATCAGGAGACCAGGAGAACGCCCAATTTGTCTTTACTTATCAGGAGAACGAGCATCAATCGATCAAATTCAATAATGGCAAAATCGTCGGACAGTCGTCTTTTTGCATTATGTTGTGGTTGTTGCTTCGCGGGAGTTCGCTGGAGAATCGGGAACCCTCGCGCCAGCAGTAATCGCACTATGGGTGATGGAGTCCGATTTCGTGGATTCCCAGAAAGCAAAGAAAACATGGCGCTGGTTATGAACAAGGCGGACGAGAGATGCCGGACGAGGATGGTTTTGAAATAAACGCAAGCCTATGAGGCTATGTCGATCAAAAGGCTATCCAAGCATTGGCCCGCCTATATTATTGGATATATATTGTAACTTGGTCCGCCTCAATCTCCCGTCTACTCTTCTTTGGCCATTTGCGAGAATTACCAGTCAGAAAAAAAGAAAAAAAATATTAGGGTCGGCAGAAAAATCTAGGGTCGGTCGGGTTACCGGAAACACAGGTCTTTTTTTTTTACGCCTTATGATATTGTTTTATGGTGCAGATACTCATTTCATGTATTTGTTTATTTTGCAGACGTGGGGGAAGTACGCGAGTAAGCTAAGTGACCTGTCAAAATCGGAGAAGCGACCAGATGCAGTCTGCTGCCTGAATGAACTAATCACTAGCGCGTTACAGCTCATCCCTGACCTCGTGGTGTATATGTCACGTCTGAAGAACCAATCAGTGTTCAACTTCTGTGCCATCCCTCAGGTGAGCCTAATCGACCGTGACAAGCACGCCAGCTTTCGTATTCCCGAGATATCGTTAAGGCTGACAACATTTGACGTAATGATTCTCTGCGCATGTGTGTTATCCCATAACTGCCTTGTAAATGTTTTAGGTCATTCATTCAAGCTATATCTCTGTTTGTACTTCTGCAGGTGATGGCCATTGCAACATTGGAACGTTGCTATAGCAACCCCGGAGTATTCACAGGTGTAGTTAAGATCCGTAAAGGAGAAGCGGTACGGATGATGATGGAGGCCACCTCATTAGATAATGTCAAGGCCATATTCGCACACTTCATTACGATGGTAAGAATGGCTTTGATCATGAAAATATATTTCAGATATTCGACAATCTTAATAAAGTGATCCCTCATATAATTCAATCCACCAATCAAAATTCAATCACCCTCAATTTTGGGAACAAAATTCAATCGGTGATTCCAATAAATTTGATCACTCTCTAAAATCACTAAAATAACAAAGAAATATTGGATTATATGCATGATTTTGGACCATTTTGTCAACTTCCTGTTCTAATAAATTTGATCACCCCCAGTTTATTAGAGGGATTACCGTGAATAATCATCTTTTCAGTGCTCTCCCTTGTATATTTCGCTGTACGATCTTATTGTCTCGGATAATTTACACTGCACTGTGATAGTGTAGTGGTTAGAGTGTCCACCTCTCAAGCAGACTGTCCTGGGATTGATTTGGGGCAGAGTCATAGCTAAAACTTTAAAAAAAACGGAACTTGTTTCCTCTCTTGGCTCTCAGCATTAAGTGGATAGATCAAGGCCTGGTTGGACCGATATCAGCCTTTTTCAGTGAGACAGCACTCTAACCACTCCTTCACATGTAGGAACAGCATCATGATATGACTAAACTTTGACCGACTTGAAATTGATCATGTTGAATCCTGTTTACTCATCTCGGATCAACATCAGCCTACCAATAAGAATTTCCCTTCCACTTCTGTTGACCGAGATTTTTTCCATGGGATTAGCCATATGCACTCCACTGTGATCGACATGTACAGACACATTGTCAAGAAGCTAATAGTCCGGCCCATGAGGCCCCTGGGTTGACCTGGGATGTCGTGCAAAACCCAGGTCATGGTAATAATATACCTCCACTCCTCAGACAGGTAGTTGTAAAAGGCGCATTATTGGGGCACTCGTGGGGTTCCCGGGTGTGAAAGGAATAGGACCCCACCCATGGCGTCCCAGGTGTGAAAAAGGAAGACCCTATCTGTGGGGTTCCCGGATGTGAAAAGGAATAGGACCGAATTTTGTGATAGGACTGAAATATAGTTGAAAGCGACATCAAATCATTCACTCACTCACTCCCTACCTAACTCGCTAATAGCCTGACATGTGCAAAAACATAGTCCTGAAGCTAATAGTCATGAGATTGGGTCAATGTGACCTCTGGCTAGAGAGAATGCAAGATCCCACCGTGACATATACAATGGGGGTGCCTTGATGGATGGTTAAAATGTAAATCAGGGAATACTGTACTGGTCATGAAAACAACTTCCCTGTATAAGAGTCGAGATGTAGGGACATTTGATATTATAAAGAATCTAGAGAGATTTGATCACACATCTAGAACCTTATAGAAACATTCAGGCCATATTCACACACAAGCCTGAAAATATGCACCTGACATCTCTAATACAGTACAGGAAAGAAATGAGCTCAATAAAAATCGACCCGATCTTGTCCCGATCTTTTCACCGTGTTAACATCATGCTGTCCCGATTTTGACCCGGTCTTGTCCCGGTTGAAAAATCGGGACAACATGGTGACAACATCATGACGTCCCGATCATGGTCCGGTCTTGTCCCGATCTTGTCACCATGTTGGTCCGATGTTGTCCCGATTATTTGTCCCGATTTTCTCACCCATTCCTACATAGTAACTTGGAAACCCCGGCACAAACATGTTGTACAGTTGAGGTTATTTTTTCTGGTCCGTAAAGCTGATATGCTGGGGCCAAACGACATCCCGTACCGTACGGCCTGTGGCACTGAGCAGCTGAGTAACGTTCACACCCACGTGTCGAGTCTCCAGCGCGTCAAAAAGAACATAAATCTGCATGGTACATGTTTGGATATAGTGATCAAACATATTTTCATTTGTATTTCATTTCTTGTCTCCTATCGACACAATTCGGTTATATTTCGTTCAAAATCCGTTCATTCCCGTTCCTTCTCATAAATGTAAACGATCGTCGGTCAAATTCACGGAGAACAGTAGTTGAAAATGGCAACTTGTCACGGATTTCCAACTTCAAGAAAATAACGAAGACCGATCTTCATTATCCCCAGATTCACAGAGATATATGTTTCTTCTTTCTATTACAATCAACTTTATATTAGGTCTAAAAACATAATTTTATATGCTCTGGAATGAAATCTTTCGCGACGTCTGCACGAAAGAATGCTTTCTCCGAGGTCCGCGCGCTGGAAAACAAAGTCAACAGCAGGGAACTATTCGGTCTTCAATTTCACATTCCGGTTTTCTCGTGCAAAAAGTGAATGCTTTATGCAAGAATTTCTTCCATTCACTCTAGATCTGTATTTTATTTGCGTTCCACAATATGATCTGTTATGAACTGTTCATAAGATTGAGCGATATGAGAAAAGAAAAAGTTATTCAAAATTGTTCAATAATATTTTTTATCAGAATATTTATCTTATATATTCTTCTGTGCTATCGGTAAAATTATATTGCGTTCTTCTCGTTTCTTATCACATTAGTCTAGACAATTTTTTAGTATTATGTAAATATTTAGGAAGAATGGGCTAATAAGTTTTTTTTCATTTGCGTGATATCTTCCATACATAAGCGACAGGTTTCCGCAACACAATTGTATTGAGGACGAAAAAACATTTTCGGAATGTACCTTGTACGCCTCGATGAGAACGAATCTTTTTAAGGATGTCCGCTGGTGGTAAATCAAAGTAATTAACTTTTTGAATAATGTGTGTGGTTGCATTCATAATTGTGTAATATGAGGAAAAACAAAGAAAAAAATGTAGGTTGGTGTGCATTTTTTAGCTGTAGGCAACGTTAAGTGGACTGACCCATGCTCAATTTGATAACCCAGAAAGCATAGGGTATAGCCCTAGTTTTGAATCATATTCATGAAAAATTCATATAAATAGTATTTAACTTTTTGTTATATTCTAACTGTTTGCAGATAATCATAATGTCTATCAAAATTTAGCAAATTGGATGGATGTTGGTGTGCAAAATTCTCGGCTAGAAGGCTTAGAAAGGAAATCCCCATCTCTTAACCTAGAGAAGGGAGATATTTCTTCGTTCATTTAAGATCTTTTGCATCGCCAGATATTAAAATAAATAAATAATAAATAACAATCAGAGAGCAGAAATGGAAGTACTAAAGATTCCATTTCGAGGTATGTGGTATTTTATATTTTCTCATGTCTCCCAAAACGGGATTTTGTTGTTGTTGTTAATTTGAGCTCTAGGCTTAATTTGAAGTGTTACTTTTATTGTATTGGTTAATATACTCTAACTTCGTAATGGGGATTAGATCTGCATGTACCCCATGTGAAATGTTATTTTATTCTGTTGTTATGTATTGCGGGGGGCTCTTAAATCCGAGTACAAAGAAAAATTATTCATTCGTCTGACTCTCACAAACAAACGTAAGCCGCCGTTTATAACAGAATCTTGGAACAACAAGCCATGTAGTTGTTATTATAGTATTTTGAAAATCAATTCATCTGTAATCATAAATTCGGTAGACTATGGAATTGAACAGTGGGTGATCACACTTCAGAAGCACCGCACGGGTAGGATACGTGGTACGGCTGTTTTTAGGGGCATAGCTCTGCAGGGTCAAAATTCGCACATTTGGATCACGTGGGGCTTTTCGCCGCGGGAGTAGAGAAAAGACAGTCTTCATATTTCTTTATCTATCTAAACAAATTACAATCAGTACATTTTGTAAACATTTAACTATACGGGTTTCTGAGCCATTCTGTCAGTCATCCAACTTTATTCACAGGCAAACATGCATGTACGGTCGATTAAAGTTTAACTGCAGCAGCGGGCAGTCCACTGCGGTAGTCCAAACTTCGCTCACTCCGTTCGGTTCATTTCGTTTCGGTCAAACTCCATTCATATTCTGGTCATAATTCGTTCAAACTTCGTTCCGGTTTGAAATATTTGCGGTCATATTTTAATAACCGAAGCGAAACGAACCAAACGAGTGTAAACATTAACGCAATTGCCTCTGTATTCACATGTCACGTGGGCGATTGTAATTCGGAGATCGCACTGCTCGCGGCATTTTATGAAATTAAAAAATGCTATATCGACTCAACTTCTCCATTTTGTTCAGAGGAATGAAGACAAATATTGGACCATCACTGGGTCGTCATCGTGTTAACAACATGACGTCCCGATGTCGTCCCGATGCTGTCCCGATGTTGTCACGATGCTGTCCCGATGTTGTCCCGATAACAAGACCGGGACAAAACAGGGACAAGATCAGGACAAGAATCGGGTTATCATCATGTTAACATCGTGACAGAATCGGGTTGACATGATGTTAACATCATGTCATCCCAGTATTGAGCTCATTTCTTTCACGTACTGTAAACCCCCTGCAAATCAGAATGAGAGAGCCTTTCTTCATATACAGATAACAGGGGTTAAAATGTCATGGTATGTTCCATATCCTCGGATAGGGGTGATAGGTTATTTTCAGGCTTGACACACTTGATTATGATGAGAAAATTTGTTCATGAAAATATATTTTGGATGTTTGATTAGTGATTAGGTTAAGCAAAACTTAACGAGAATAAATGATTTCATTTGATCGACATTGTACTTCCAGATTCAGAAGAGGATTCCAGCGAAAGATCCAACCTCTGCGACAACTCGCTCCATCTGTGAAACATCCTTAGATTGCACACGGACATCACAAGAATATACCACCGTCAGCATTTATCCCCCCTTGTACGTGTCGTGCGCCATGTTGATGTCGGCCATTGTTTGGCAGTATTGGGCACAGTTTTCAACAATATATTCGTATTATGTAGACAAGGAAATGGATAATTGATCTCGTCTGTCTTATATATGTATACATCTGTGTGATGTAGTGGTGTCATTTTTAATTTATAATAATTTGTAATTATTTATGTATATAAATAAGAAATTTATAGATTGATGTACTTTTGTGCATTTATGATCTACATAGGCCAGTCATGCCAGTTGTTCGAAAACGTTGAAACGGAAAAAAATTGATCAGCAGAACTACATTTACCGGCAATGACCAAGTCCGTGGAGAACAGGATCAAAAAATTTATAGCTTTTACAAAATAAAATATTGAAGTTTGAAAAACAGACATGTGAATTGAGTGCAAGTAATGTGGAAGAAAAATCACTTCAAAGTTTCTTTAATTGCATAGCTTGAATATTAGCATGAAAGTGAAAATTTAAGAAAGCTATTGGGTTTTCTGAATAATTCTAAAATTCTGTCTTATCTGTGTTAACATGGCTGAATGAAATTGAGTTTGTGGAAATTCCTTTTGGGCCTCTTCTCAAGTTCAGGAAATGAGAACTCTTTGCAGGTAGAAAAATTCATCAATTTAAAAATACAAACAAATTTGACGTTTTTTTGTCAATGGTGTCATATATTCATGTAGTTACACATTTTTACCATTTTGATTATTTCTGATTTCGACATGTTGATATTGCAATTTATAAAAAAAAGTTGTCTCCTGTATATACAAATATAACCATAAGTATATAACCATATAAAAAAAATGGCTTCATTGACAAAAACTGTGAATTTGTTAATACTTTTAAAGTTATTCAAGATAAGTGATTTTTCTATGGTAATCCCTCTAATAATGCAATTCCCCTATCAAAATTCAATCACCCTCAATTTTAGTTACAAAATTCAAATCAGAGGGTTCTAATAAATTTGATCACCCTCGAAAATCATTGAAAATAATAAAGAAATAATGGATTATATGCATGATTTTGAATCATTTTGTCAACTTCCTGCTCTAAAAAATTTGATCACCCCCTGACTTTGTGGTGGGGAATTTCACTTCCTGTGATTGAATTATTAGAGGGATTACCGTATCTCCCTCATTTCTCGATCTGCATATCGGCGTAAAACCTGTCTATGAATCCGTTATTAAGTCTTCTATTTACCAGAACCTTACCCAATGCTTGCCAAACCAATTCTAAGAAACTCTCTGATTGGTTGGATATTCTTTCAATTCTAAGAAATTCTGTCATTGGTTGGATATTCTTCCATTTTTCTTCACAAACCAATGAAAATACCAGCTTTTTGTTTTGAAAATATGAACTGACCAGTCAAATTTCTCAAAAATGGTAGATATCACTAGAAGCACTGGAGTTTCTATGAGAATAATACAAACTGGCTTTGTGGTGTACATTCATATAAACAAATATCTGTCATTGCTGTTATTATGTAAATCCAGATATTTTGCATTTCTCAGGAATATTGTACATGTATGTATTTGGTTAAAGGTGAAATGCAAAGGTTTTCATATTTTCATTTTTATGTTCTTTACGGGTTATTCAATGTTGGAAATATCAGCTCAAATACTTCCTTTGGATTTTTGGAAGTATTTTGTCTTCTAGTACCTTTTAAATAGTGCACTAAGTTGGTACCTTAGCCTCGCTGAAATCCACTGGTTTGTGACGTCACATCAGAACAGCGGGCCGGACGTCAATACTTGTAACGTTCAGACTTCCGGAGGTTGGTCTGATGCAACGTCACAATCGAGGAAAGATAAGCGATGACGGTTTTGAAACCGGAATTCAACTGGGCTTGGGGTACCAACTTTTTAGAAGCTTGGTAGACAAACTGCTTCACATAATACCGAGTGAAGTGGGTAGATCTATCAAGTGAAGTGGGTATTTCTATCATTATTCAACCTATATAAAATATAATATAAAAACCTTTGCAGTTCACCTTTAACAGGTCAGGGAGATCCCGCTCTCTAAAATGAAGATGAAAAGGGTCGTTTTTGCTGAGTAACTTTTGATTTCCAATTAACCAATGCTTCAAAACTTCAGGCACATTAAGTTATCTAGGTCCTAAAATTAATTTGCTATTTGAAGAACTAGTCAATGCTGTTCAAACAGTGTGACAGATGTTTGTCCTATTATTATGCAAATTCGATTTTTTTTTTACCCTGTTGACTTCCATTTGATGCGGATATATATGTCTGTGTGCGCCTCAAGAGGATTTTGCTGAATTCATTATGTGAACTGATTTATTGAGCGAAAAGGACCCTTTTTACCTCCATTATTAGAGAAAGGGATTGCCCTAACATGTTAAACAGGTTAGGGAAAACCTCTCTCTAAAAATGGAGGTAAAAAAGGTCGATTTTGTCGAATAAATTCAATGATATACCGAAGAGATAAACATCCGCCATAGGCGACCATGGATATATTTATCCGCATCGGATGGTATTGAAAAAACAAATTGTCGTCTTATCTAATTTGCATAAGAATAGACGACATGTTTTGTTCTCTGTTAACAATTAAACTATGCACACTTTCATTGGAAAACCACTGTTTCGGCATGTAACAATATTTAAAGTAAGTCGCCTGAAGATTTTGTAGCGTTATGATGAATAAGAAAGTTATCAAGCAAAACCAACCTTTTTTACTTTCATTTTTAGAGAGGTTTTCCCTAACCTGTTAAAGTTCCAGTCTGTGAATAGCTCTCCTTACTGCATATTTTATATGTGTAAATAGTCATGTGGACCAATGTTTATTGCAAACTCTTGTACATTAAATATTTAACCGGAGGTTCAACCCGAGTGATCGCCTTGTAATTTTAATCAAATCTGAAATTAAATCTTCATATTTTGATCATATTAATATAGGATATATTCTTTGGGATTGTTGAATGGGGATGTTACACAGTTTTCTGTCGGACCCAAGTGGTGGGAAACAACTTTGTTACATGTATCTCAGTGTAAAATTGTAACATCAATGATGTATCAGCTGGCTCCCAGGCAGTGGCAAAACAGAGGCCGAATTTGATTCACATAATCGGGTGACCCGGTTATAAGCGGGAGTCCTGATCCCAGTTTCGAGAGGATGGAAAAACCGGCAGGAGAGCAAGTCAATGAATCTGTCAAGAGAGACAGTCAAAATCTGAAATATTGACTGCATATGACAAACTACATGTATTGGGGAATTCTGTTCATATCTACCTCGAGTCCTATCACGTGTTCTTGAGCAATATTTCCATCACATCTGCTCAAATGTGGTGCCACTGTTCCCTCACAAACCCTACTTGTAGCCCATGAGTGGATCTTGTTTGTGCAGGCGTAATTTGAAGTCCTTTGGCTCTTGTTGTTAATTATATCATCAGTCGATGCTGCCATTGATGATTTTTATTAGATTTATTGTATGTACCGATACCAGTAAAGCTAAGTACCATTAAATCATTATTTTGTTGTCTTTTTTTTGTGTTTGATTTCTGTTAGCTGATGAGCAAGGTAACTTTAAATACCATATTTCTTCCAATTTTCAAACACTACTTTTTCGAACACGTAACTTTTTATCTTTTGAAATAAAATCTCAACTATTTGTTTTCTAATTTTGAACATTATTAAACATGCCGAGTCTAAGGCCCTGTATGTTTCTACACTTTCGATGACCTGATACGAGTAAAACTGGCAAGGGTACAGGCCCAGAATCGGTTTGATTATACATACAACAAAGGGAATAGCCCCCACCATTATGGGAACACTACACCAATATTAAATTAAACAATATTTACATACATATTTAAATGACGTACATAATCAATGTGCTCGCTTTCAGAGGTTGAATGACAGCAAAAATCTAGTGTAATCTGACAAATGATAAAATAATATGTGGCTGGGATAGGCAGCAATACTTGTTGAATACCCTGATGCTGATGGCATAATATATACTAATACTACTAAAAATTCAACGTAACCATGGTAACATTAATATTTTAAAGTTTCAAAATCAATATAAAATCAACAAGTCTATCACAAATATTACATTTACAACAGACAAATTCTTGGGTACCAAATATTTACAAGGTTACTTGAATTATGTGGTGCTTTCTGTTCAAAACTGGGCATTTGCAATTGCACGTAATACTACCTCTGCGCCTCGGACCAGTTTACCGTTGGGCAAAAAATCAAACGGATCATCTGTACATTCCTTTTTATCCCCCGGCATATATGCCAGGGGGATATAGCGTTAGCCTGTCCATCCGTCTTTCATTTTAACACCACTCCTCCTGCACTTTTGATATGGTTCATACGATACTTGGTGGATATTATCGGCACAGTCTGAAGATGCGCATGTGCTCACTCCTGAGTTCCTGTGAGGGATTTTTTCACCTGAGTTCTTTACAGTTGTTACTGTAAGCGATATCATATCACTTTTATCTCCTACATTTTCACATAATTGGTGGATGTTATCAGCACAGTCCGGAGATGTGCATGTGCTCTTCTTGTTGACGGGATTTTTCCAAACTGAGTTATTGCCCTTTACAGTTCAAAATACTGTAGATTAAATGATATCTTGTCAAATCAACAACAACTTCTAATGCGGTTCACAGGATACTTGGTGTATATCATAGGCACAGTCTGAAGACATGCATGTCCTTTGATGTGTTGTATTGCACATCACCGACTTCCTACATACAGAAATGCAGCAGTTTTCCTGATAGATCTATGATAGATTCGGGATTAAGTCTGGAACACAGTTGCTTTCACACGAAGAATGTGTGTTTCCATTAAATGAATCAACAAACAGAACAATGGTGCTCATTAACACATTAAAGCTCTATAACACTACATCGACTCGTTACACCACATTGACTTTTTAACACAGCCAAACTTGACCGAGAGGCTTCTTTGACAGCTCAATCCGCAGTCTGAACTGTAAGCCTACTTAGCATAAACACATCACTTTCCAATGATTTGACCTTTTGACCTCAAAATGAATAGGGTTCCTCTTTGTCTCATGGCTATTAAAGGTATACTCAAACTTTGGTACCAATCCATGACCTGGAAATGAAATATTGCATAGACAAGCAAACTTGATAGATGGACAGACAGATGATATGCCCCTCATCTTGTCATGGGCAAATAAAAAGCTAACCTGAGCCTAAACACTGCAAGAACTAACCCTATGGGCATTGTGAATTAGCTCTGTAACCCAGATTATCCACTTAAATATTCAAATATGTCCAAGTCCATTGGAATACACATTCTCCTACTCTTGACCATCGTTATTTAGTCACCTTTTCAAAAACTTAGCAGATTTATCTAAAATTCCAATAGGATAACTATATAGGGTCACATAGATGTCAAAATTGATGTCATAGGTTAAGTGGTTAGTCTAGAACTCAGAAATCATTCAAGTTTGGCGAGTGGATATACGAGGGTTCGATGATGTTGCAAAACAAAAATCTGGAAATTTTGAGTCGATCAAGGCTACACTAGCAATGTAGTGACAAGGGAATATCATGTGATGCCAAAGCTTTAGATTACCCTTATTTGGGAACAGCCTGTATTCTGCGGGTAGGCTCCGACTTAAATAAGACTGAATTATAGATGAATCTCCATCAACATAATACTGAACAATGGTTCTCAAATTTGGGCGCATTCTAATTTAGGCACAACGTTTACTATTGTATCAAGGGAGTAATCTAAAACCCTGAATGATGAATCAATGTTGAAAACCAAAACTGGCCCAGTCTGATCTTTTAACAGGGTTCTGGTCCAGCACCACCTACATAGGTGGGGTTAATTTTGAAAAGCCTTGCAGATGACAATGCCCCTTTGATCAAAATTGGTCAAGGGGAAGTAAAACCCAAACTCCACCAATCTAATGATTTCAACTTTATTCATATTACAACTAAGTAATACGTACATTGATAACGTTTTCTTCTCCAAAATCTGCCTTCAAACATCTCTCATCATACATCTTAACAAGACAATCCAGTGTTTCCCAAATTTACAAATTTCATGAAAATCTTAAATCTTTGAACCGTGATGAAAAACGGTCGGCTCAATGAAAGACTAAATACTTAATTGCAATAGATCTGAAATGTTGGAGTGGATATTCCCATGTATATAGGCGGACCATCTATTATTATACAATATACATTATCTACAAACCCTTCTTCATGTATATACTTCATTGATTTCACAATATGGGAGCACTCCACAGCTTCGTATACAGTAATGGACATGTGGAGGGATAAGGGACTTTCAAGAATGCATGCTTCCAAGTAGCTAGGAGGTCCAGTTGAATTCTGGAATTAACAATGGCTCAGTTGCACATTATTGAGAGAACAAAGGAGTGTCTTTCCATTCACTGAACCGTAACTTCAGTTGATCAGCTGCTGGGTTGTATAATTTCATTTGCCCGTCCTTTCAACCCTGGGGAGTATTTTGAATTGTTGATAACTGGCATATTTTTTTTTATACATTTGTACTATATTTTCCCAATATTCAAGCATAATGACACTTTCTTTGAATGCTGGGAATATATAGTACATATGTATACAACTATGCAAGCTATCAGCAGTTCAAAATAGTCCAAAATGAAATTATACAGCCCAGGAGCTTATCAACTACTGGATCAATAAACTGAAAGGCTCTTCTTTGTACTCTCAATAATGTGCAACTTCCCCATTAGCCAACCTGGAACATGGGAATTTGGAAGTGGGGGTTCTATATAGGAAAATTACATGTGACCATCATGTGGATGATAGATCACCATCAGGGTGGGGGACATCTTTGTAATATGTGGATTTACCCCCACCCCCCAATCTCCATGGGGGATAAACAAATATCATGGGAAGTATATACAAACTAACATCCATACAAAATGAAATGGGGAAAATATGATAAAGGCTCAATTCCAACGTTCGCAACTTCAGGCAAACTGGTGTCCCATAGTTTGGAATTTTCAACAGAATTGAGGGCCGCTTACAATTTAATGCAGCCCTTTAACATATCGAAGACGACGTTTTACATTCATTTTAAACCTTCATAGTCTTTGTCATTTAATCAAATCTGATACACTATTCTGCGCTGTGTTAATAGGCCCATCTTTGTATCATATATATTACATGAACCAATGCATTTCAGCATGCCCCAAAATTTATTTACACAGAATTGCACAAGCCGTACATATGTTCATACTAATTATCACTTAATTATAAGCATGGAGCACCACAAGATGAAACATGCTGATGATATCCACGCTAAAAGAACATTCTTAACTGATCTCAATGTTCCATTTCAATACAAGCAACTAATTTCTGGGACGATCTTTGCCACATTAATATCGATCTTCAGAAAAATGTCCCTCGACTTATACAAATAATGACGTTGAAAATGCAGGCCTGCAAGTGACCCACAGTGAAAATTTGCCAAAATATAGGAGTTTTCTAAATAAAATATAGGAAATAAAGAAGTCTTAAGACCGGTCACTACTGCATTGTATGTTCCAAACTTTGTGTTTTTCTGGTGTTTAATCAAATTATTTCCACTGAATGCAGTCATAGTGGTGGCGATAGAGGAGACCCGTTCTGCTGCTTGGTTCAACAAAGAGAGATTTAAATGTTTTCCAAGAAAAATTTCTGAAATGTATTTCCTCATGCCAATTTGACTCATTTCAGAGAATTGGTGAAGGTTTTCACGAGAAAAAGTGAAAATACAGGAAATATAGTAATGTAGTTCAATATAGGAATGACTCGAAAATATAGGAAATATAGGAGACACTTGCAGGCCTGAAAATGTTCTTTTGGTTTACGGTAATCTCTGTAATAATTTGCACAAGTTAAAACTGACTTCGGAAGCCAATTCCACAGAATATTCTGTCACTATTCAGCTCTTGATGATTCAGATTTGTCCACAATTGGCCTTCTGTACAAGAGAAAATGTTCACCTGTCTTAGTTTGTAATTTAACTGAGTGAAAAGCTGGTGTTCGAATTATTAGGGAGATTACGGTAAGTATCTAAGAATACTCCTCCAAATTACCCTTAACAATGTAGTTCACCTGGTATTTTCCTGCTGGAAAATTCACATTTATAAATTTTGTAACTGTTGCTACAAAATTGTATTAATTTTTGGTGAAGCTGCCACAAAGTTAGCATTTTCTATTTATCGACGCCAACAGTGGACTACAAAGTAGGTTCTCAGCCTTCTGTTCTGTAAATCACAGGGTAAATCCTCTGATAATGTAATCATCCTGTTAAAATTCAATCACTCCAATTTTGTGGACAAAATTCAATCATTGATTCTAAATAAATTTCAACTTCCTGTTCTATAATAAATTTGATCCTCTCCGGGTTTTACGGTTGGTAACTACTTCCTTTAATTCTCTCTCTCTCTCTGAATTATTAGAAGAATTACGGTATGTTTTCGATATCAATTAGAGATTACTGTATTGTTGACAAATTATAGATAGAAGGGTTGGATTTGCTTCCTTGAAATTTTTCAGAAGTGCATGGACACAAAATTGTGAGGATAAAATCACCAGATTAAAATCTAGCTGATGCCAATACATCACTTGTAGGTCATTGAAAAATAGCAACAACCGCCATATTTTCTTCCCAGAGTGCAACATGAACCCACAGTAATTTTTGCTGTCATGTAGATAGGCTTACAGTATAGGCAAGGACTGCAAATTGCGGGATTATTGCAAAGAACTATTTGCTTGATTTTTTTCGCAGTACTTGCATTCTAGAAGTCTAGTGATTTTCAGGAAACTGTTAAGCCCGGCGCACACAGAGCTATCAGCTGAGCTGACCGCCTCAATTGCCTGTCAGCTCAGGGGCTAGCTCTCGTGTGCGGGCAGTTTTTGGTGAGTTTTTGGCCTCCCGAGGCCGGGAAGAAAATATCAAACTTGTTTGATAATTTCGCCTCGTGAGGCCAAATCCTCAGCGTGTGCGGCGAACGCAAGCCAACAGCTCAGCAGTTTTCTTGGACCGGCCAATGAATTGCATGTTATTTTCACGCGATTCATACGCACGACTCTTCAAAATGGTCTTGAAGGAGACGTTATGCAGGAACTGAAATCAATTTCGCGAAACTTTTGTTCACTGTGTGCGCTGAAATCACACGAAAGCTAGCCCCTGAGCTGCCAGACAATTGAGGCCGTTAGCTCAGCTGATAGCTCTCGTGTGCGCCGGGCTTTAGCTTCTGCCTTCATCTTAAGGATTTCCCCCATTCCCATGTCGAGGGCATTACGCTGTTGCAGAATCTTAGTCATAGAAAAAGGGGAATAACTCTACTCGTGTATTCAGGAGGATCAAATTTCCTTTTTGTCTGATGTTTGCCTTGGTTCTTCTCCATGTAAACGGAAAAAGTAAGTAGGCTATATAGCGTATACAGCATCACTTAGTCTAAAATTTAATAAACTGTGCCTTCGGAAATCCGCAACAAAAATGAGGGGTGTTCAAATAATTGTTTTCAAGAGAAACATGAAATGCTGCGTTTTCGATTTATTAGGACATTATGATTCCTTGAAAAAAATTTGAATTTTATTTGGATGGGAAATTTACTGTAGTTGCTCTGGTGGTAATTAAACCACAACTGTAACATATACCCAGATTGCCCCGGATTTATCCAGCAGCCTGGGGCCATAACATTTTCTGCATTAATACATCATGCAGAATATACCCATCTTCGTTACACCAAACCAATTTCTACATTCCCACTTCGAACTTGCCTTGGTCGGACTGGCTGCCATTATTGTTCAAAGTCAGAAATGTCAATGTCGAACCAATCAAACACAGTACACGCCGTAGAAATTGGCTTGGTGAACGAAGATGAATATACCCAGCAAGCTTCATGTTGTGATGGGTGGACATAAAAACTCAACCAAACACAGAAATGGGTAGTAGTCCAGACATAATGATCAAACTTTTACATTATTGAAAAGGTGCCAACCAAAATATATACAGTATATACAATTTTATACAAGAAACAATGATGGTTGTCCACGGGCTCCCCTAGTAGCCCTTCTGTCAAAATGTCAATTAAATCCTAGTGGAGTGATATTTTGGCAGAGTGACTGTGATTAAGCAGCAATCACTCTTCATGGCTGGAAAACACCCCTGCAGATCATGATGAACTACTCCAGCTTGAATCTCCATTTACAAAGGTAAAAAGGTCATGGTGCAGAACATTTCCCAAAATAGGGGTGACAAGTAGTTATGACAGGTGCTTATTTCCAGGCTTGCTCTTCCAAATGATTTTCCTTGATCACTTGTACAAGGAATTGTCCCCTGATTGCTGAAAATTAGCAGAGCTTCATGGTCTCCAGTGGAAATGAACGAATTTTCGACAGATATGGAACATTTTTCAAAAATATAGGACAGAAATAACAATATAGGACACAATTGAAGCTCTGTAACAATTTAGAAGTTTAATTTAGCCATTGCTGTACAAAGCAGGAGAATGGGAAGGGCAACAACTGACTCGCCTGGTGATGAATAGCACTGGGTGATCACTGGAGCATGAAACATCTATTGTGGGAGCCCCAAGTTATATCATACACATACACTTGGTTTGGTTTATGGTTATTCAATAAAATCTGGTGTTCAAATGTTAGGTAAATTCTTTGAAGTCTCGATCACACACCAACATACATAAGGACCCCTTACTCGATAGGGCCCTATTCAATACATCAAAAAACATCGGATAGAATTGTTTTCTGTCTTGCAGCACAATTCGACTAGGTGGGCACTGCAAAGAATGTTCAACCCAAACACTTTAATACCTGGTATACCAAAGAAAAACAGTGAATTAGTTCGTCTAGGAAATAAATCAGTCGGCCAAATCTCCAATCTCTTTCTCAAGTTGACATACATACTGGTGCTCAAGATAAGGAATTGCATACGGTAACCCTCTAATAATTCAATTCCCTATTAAAATTCAATCACCCTCAAATCTTGTGGACAAAATTCAATCAGCTGTTGTAATAAATCTGATCGGCCTCTTATATCATCGAAATAATGAAGGAGTAATATATGATCTTCATGGTTTTGGACCATTTTACCAACTTCCTGTTCTAATAAATTTGATCACCCCCTGGTTTAAGGTGGGAATTTTCACTTCCTGTGGTTGAATTATTGTGGGATTTATCATATTGAATAATTAATTATAGACCCATAAAGAATATTAAGTACAAGTTAACACACAACAGTTTCATGCACTATCCTGTTTGAATTCCAATAATCAGACTTCATATGGTATCCCATTGTGAGTGAATAGAATTTAAGGTCACTTTCAACAATATTTCAGCTATATAGCGATAACCAAGCACCACCAACCAAGTTGTGTTCCTGCTACTTCAAAGAAGATATCTTTTTTGGGTGTGAAAAGGAATAGTACCCCACCCGTGGGGTTCCCGAGTGTAGAAAGGAATAGGACCCTACCCGTGAGGTTCCTGCATGCGAAACTGAATAGGACCCAACATCGTGATATGACCGAAATATAGTTGAAAAGGACGTTAAATCATATTCACTCACTCACTCACAATAGCTGACTACATGTAGGGAACGTTGTTGAAGCTGGCAAAGCTACTTGACAAACCATATTGCACACGGTGTTCCCGGTTACAAGATTCTTACAAGACGAACTGCCCTGATTTTAGAGTTTTTACAGTGAACAAGGATAGGATGTCATTAACAGAGCTGAGAAAACATTTTGGCAGCATGAAGTATGGCAAATGCAGTATGTGGCAGTTTGGACAAACATAATGGCAGTCTCTGGTGGCATATCTATTGTAACACAATTGATGTTATCCAGGCCTGCAAGTGGCTCACAGTGAAAATATAGGAGGAAATTTGCCAAAATATAGGAGAAATATAGGAATATTTTTAATAAAATATAGGAAATCAAGGAGTGTTATACAGGTCACTACTACATTGTATGTTCCAAACTTTTTAGTTTCTGGTGTTTAATCAAATTATTTCCACTGAATGCAGTTATAGTGCTGGTGATTAAGAAGACCCGTCATGCTGGTTGGTTGAAGAAAGAGAGATTTCTATGTATTTCTTCATGCCAATTTTACACATTTCAGAGCATTGGTGAAAGTTTTCATGAGAAAAAGTCAAAATAAACGAAATATAAGAGGTTTTGAGTAAAATATAGGAAAATATAGGAATGACTAAAAAATATAGGAAATATAGGAGGCCCTTGAAGGCCTGGTTATCATGATGTTACAATGAACAGGCCCTGTGGTGATGGTGTGATGCTATCGTCATATTCAATAAATCTTTCCCACATTTATCCTTAGACAAAAGAACTGCCCCGGCATATCGACAGGTGCACTGAAAAGGGACCCCTGGCTTCAATTTGTGGTTCTGTGCCATGTCTGTTGCCACGAGGGGGAAGACTGATTTCCTCTACATGGATAGTCACACATGTCCAACTAATCATATCATAGTTAGTTATATCATCGCTATATGGCAGAAATAGCGCTGAACGTGACATTAATCCCTAACTCACCCTTGTGGTTCAATTATTTTCCACATCTTAACCTGGGCTGCAGTGTTGAAAATATTTTTAACCAGTGATAACTGGACCACTAATGACCTGAAGTTGCCAAAATTATCACCAATCAAAGCCTTATAGTGCTTTCTTGGAATAGTAGGATAATTTGATGCATTCATTTTAACAGAGGCAGAAAAAAGGCCATATTTAATTAGAGAGGCGAATTATTAAAGAGAAATTACTATACCACATTTACACCAGTTATCAATAGTTAAACATCTGCCCAAAGCTCTCTAAGTAAAGGCTGAAAGAAAGATTATGAACCACAAAATTATACCGGGAGACGCACATCAATGCACCCGTCGATGCCCCAGAGCGATTCTTTTGTCAAAGAATTAGATTGGAAAAGGGGAATTGTTGTACGACATCACAATGTGACATTGTCTCAAATGTACAAGAACAAAGCAAATGTACACCTCAAACTGATGCATTACAGAGTAACATGACAGGGCGAATACCGTAACAAATGGTTGTCGAATAAACAACTAAAACAAAATTAAATGGAATTCAAATACAATGGAATTAAGTAGTTGGAAAATTTTAACGAAGCAAGACAGTCTTTTTCAAATCTCTGGAAAATCACTTGTACAGTCACGATTACCTCCCTTGAATTAACATATACAGAACCTGGGAGAACAGCAATGGTAATACGATTATTCAATAACTGGATGGAAGTAGAGCAACAAGTCAGAAATAATGAGCAAATGACTGTAAACAACACATTAATATATAATACACAACATATTTCAAACAAATAATTCACTATTTACAAGAAATTCTACTGGATTTGGTACGACAGATTTATTATAATATTATCATAAAAGGCAAATACAAAGCAAACCAATGGGAAAATATATAACAAGTCGATTAGTAACATAATTTATGACAAATATTGCTCAGCAAATAGCTAATTTCTCATTTTAATTAACAAGAATGCTAATTGATCAAATTTGAAACACCAGAATGCGGCAAAGCTAAGTCCACCTTTAACCACAAGCTATGCATATAGTTTCATTTTCAGAATACCATAAACTTTCAAGTAATCACATTAGATGCAGATCAAATACAGACTCAAAATATCAAGGTCTTCACTCAATTTACCCTGCAATTTCCAGCTGACATGAGGAATAATTCCGCCTTCTGCAACACAGCCCCTCGTCATTCTTGATACATGATAAATTCCCAAATAATTCAATCAAAGGAAGTGAAGTTTTCCACCATGAAAGGTGATCCAATTTACTAAAACAGGAAGTTGACAGAATAGTCCCAAATAATCCATCATTTCTTCGTTATTTTCAAGATTTTAGAGGGTGATAACACTTTTTAGAACGAATTATTAGAACGACTCATTGAATTATTAGGGTGATTGAATTATTAGAGGATTTATTTTTGTTGTGCCACTCGACATTGTGCTAAAAAATGACATGGAGGCGCGTCCGAAGCTAGAAAGTTATTCCATTCAGCCTAATCCTTGGATTGGAGAAGCAAATGAAGGTTGTAAATCAATTTGGTTTCAATTCCGTTGGTTCTTCACTCCACTGTAAGTTTGAATATGTAAAATGGGGCAGAAATGTAACACACCAAATTTGCAGCATGTTCACATATAAATAGGACTGAATAATACCGACGATCAAAGATAGGGCAAGGGAAGCAACCCTGTCTATTTTACAACAGAGTTGACCCCCTAATAGGGCTGTCAATATGGCAGCTCATGATGCAATACATTTTGAAGTCATATTGTGATGTCCTACAATGCAGACAATATGCCAACGATTTAGGACGTCATAGAATGGGTACAACATGTCGTGAATTCATAGAATGGGTACGATGAGTCAAGTCGTAGAATGGGTAGGACGATTCGTCATAGAATGATAACTAATTTTCCCAAAGTATGTGAGGTCATTCGTGAGTGTATACATCCTATGATGAACATGCCAGACTGTCCTCTCAATAATTTACAGCAGTGACCACTCCAAAGTGAATGTGTTTTTAACCTATTGGTCTCATATTTCTGAAAATTAATTTTAGGCCCTTTTGTATTTCTCAGCATGCTACAATTACTACTGAAACCAGGACAGATTTATTTTTGTTACCAAGTACCCATCGGAAAGTATTCGAGCATCTGATGACAACAATAACCTGATAACGCTATAATTTGCTATCAGTTTGGATCATTTCAACTTCATGGAAAGTAAGCTATTGTTTGACTGCACTGTTCCCATCTGTATCCCAGGTTAAATGAAAATCACGATTACTTAGCGATGCTCAAAGATCTGATCACAAATAACAAGAAGAAGAGGTTATATTTCTCAAAAAATCTTGGGGGATCGATTTCTGATAGGGTGATCCATTTATTTGAGAAATTGCTGTACAGCATGTTTTCTAACCCAACTGACCTCAATAAACAAGGGGTAATATATGCGACCTAGAAATTGGACACAAGCTTCAGTAACCCCCAAGCCCGTACACTGCAGATACTTAATGTAGGCAGCTACTGTCCAAGTCTTTGTGCAGTTGAAAAGGGTCAAGTCTAGACATATTGTTGTCCCCAGACTTGGCTATTGTATGCATTGTCTCATGATTCTTACACGGAGTATGAACCTTGCAAGTTTGATGAAGTTAGCTCCTTTACTTTGGCGTAAAATGTGTTAAGTTCCAAAATCCAAGATGGCCACTATTACCATGGCAACCGATATGATTTTTGAGAGAACTTCATTTTTGAGAGAATTAAAATATTGTACTTACGACCCCCTTAAATATTTCTTCTGTAATTATATATGGAGCCATAGGATATAAATTGAATCTATCCTTTCAGTTCATGTTCCGTTTACATGTATTTACAAACAGCGTCCGTTATATTCTGGCGATATAATGTATACGATCAACTGACAAGTATGGAAGGGTGAAAATGTTGATTAAATTATCTGATCAAGTCTTGTCGCTTGTTCAGTTCAAATATCATGAAATCTGGCAGGGCTGGAAAATTGCTCCGGTCAACATCCCTATCAAAATATGTCAACAGTCCAATCATATTAACATGATCATAATACAAAGGTTGACAAGAACAACAACAACAACATGTCTCATTTATGAAAACAACCAATGTATCAATCGACTATGTACAATTAACTAACGAATATTTACATAAGAAACAAATCACAATTTCCTCTGGGATTCTGAGTTATTCTCTTCAAAACTCCTTATAAACATCAGGCTGTTCATCCCTGCAGACATGGCAGAAACTGAAGAGTTCCACTTGCAAAGGGAAAAAATCCATGGAATCTCTCAAGAGTTCATCAGCTTCCAAGATAGACTTCTCCAATAACACATCAAGCTGTCATCATGGAAAATTCTCACAATGACTGGCATCTGCAAAATAAATAATAGTTCTTCTCAAAATCGCACTGAATATATTTAGAAAGAGTGGGAATGGAGAAGAAACAAAAAATGTTGTTGTATTACCAATTAGTATAAAACGCACTTCTTCTGCATGATTACGTCCGTGGTTGGCATCCACATCCAATCCAGAGCTTGCACAATACTATGTTACCGATTAATGACCCTGTTATTCATGAAAACCATTCAGACGGGTAGAAACAAAATCTGAAAACAAACTCCTTTGCATAAAGATCAGACTCCCACCAAATTCTGTCAAAACCTGTGACCACTAACCACATCGCACCATGATTATAGACGGAGACAGACAAGGTCAGATTTGACATACCCAATTATACGATAAATGCCCAGGCTTCCAGGCCGTTCAGGACAAAATCTTCCGTCTCCGTGAGAACATCATTGTCGTACGTCTCACATCTTTCACTTCTTCCGTGATAAAGGTCTTCATCAAACCACAGTCCAAACATGCCCCTGTCAAATAGAACTGGAGTTATTTCCCTTCCAACTCACTCTTCACAGCAATAAGGGATGAAACAACCACTACATAGCATGCATATTAACACAAAATCCAATTTTTCAGTGGAATTTCAACTTCATATGCAAGTTAATGTGTTAGGTGCATCAAATGATTTGTTCACAAAAAAATGATTCACTTACTGTCCCGCTCCGATTGCCAGGCAGTCTTTATTCCCTTTGATGAAGAAATTATTATCTCCAGTCCATTTGTATATCTGTAATGAATAAATGACACTTTACAGAAGCTCAATGATTGGCTGACTTTTCTTCCATTTGGTTTTCCAGAAGCCAATGAAAATCCGAGATTTCTTTTTGAAACTTTGAATTGACCAATCAGGTAAGTTAAAAGTGGAAGATATCCCATGGTGCATTATTGTTGCTATAACAACCCATTAGGCAGATAATTGGTATTGTCAGGGCTTTAGATTACCCAAATTTGAGCACAACCTCTATTCTGGTGAGGCAAAAAAAAAAAAAAAATTTAGGCAGGTAAACGTACCCCAAAAAAGTGAAAGCCAGCAAATCTGGCAAAATAGCTAGGCTTGGACTCAAATAAGATGCTTATAACTGAACATTGATATCTCAATATAAGAAAAATATCATTTTTTTTTTGCCCTCTAATTTGGGCACATTCTAATTTGGGCACAACATTTAATGTTTTATCAAGAGGTAATTTAAAGCCAGGATTGTTGTCTTCAATGAACTGTTCTATTAATTACAACATTTGGACATCCATTTGTGCAAGACGGGACATAAATCAGGAAATTGTGTTTTGCAAACTTGATAGCAGACCTATATAATTGCGCAAGATCAGAATACAAAATGTTCCATTTTTGGGCCAAAACTGTCAAGACAAATTGTAATGAGTGAGTTAATGATTTGACGTCGCTTTCAACACTATTTCAGTCATATCACGATGTTTGGTTTCTATTCCTTTCCACACCCGGAAACCACACGGTTAAGGTCCTATTCCTTTTCCCACCCGGGAACCGCACGTGTGCTACAGTTAGTCGCCTCTCACGACAAGCTCTCTGAGCGACTGAGGACTAGTCTCCCCATGACCTGGAGTCTGCACAGTGACATCCCAGGTCCATCCCCGGAAATACCACATGGTTATCTCTCTTTAGAGCAAATGATGTATCCAACATTTGACTGCCCTCAACAGTGTTTTTTTCTTGCCTTGCATCAGCCTGAAATGATTACTTGGGCTAACAAATTAGGCCAATGAATATCATTCATTAGTTATCTCCCTTTGAGAAGCCGCCAAGAAAAATCAAGGAAACAGTTATACTTACATTAAAATCTGGCCAGAACGTGAACAAGAAAGATTCTCCTGTTCCGTAAAAATGGTCGCTGATCTTTAGTGGACAGGAGACCAATGCCCCAAACACCTGAAGAGAGAGAAAAAATGGTCAAACAAGCATGGACAAGGTTTGATGTACGACTCCATTGCAGACTGGAAAAAGTTGCTACCTTTTTAACACTGACGATCACTGACAACAAAAGGGAAGCAACTCCCACCGACATTACATGACACAGAGTGCAGGGGGAACAGATCGGGTATGGTTGCTCAAAACGCAATGCATTGATACAATTTCATGGCAACATACTTTTGTGATGTTCTGGATCTGTCTTTGTGTTCAATGTCAGCAAAGTATACATAATTAGGGCTGTTCCAACAAAAAAGTACATGGGATGGTTAGAGAGGAGGGAAGATTTTTCAGTTCAATGATATATGTGTGGTTGTTGGTGTACAGTCATTTAACTTGGTGGTTTTGTCTCAAGCGGAATGGACGGACGGACGTATATGACGACAATACCCCGAGACCAAAATGACCGAGGGGTGAAAAGTAGTCTCTCCCCTATCCCATGTACCTTTTTCTGAAACAGGCCCTGTGTCATCGGGATTCCACATGACGCGACATCATAACATCGGAGAGAGGTCATAGAAAAGTCCATATATATGAGATAATTTGTGTAAATATATCCTGCATCTCATACCAAATCTGCAAGCCGGACACTCAATGATTTCTAACAATCACAGGTCTATTGTTTGTTTTCACCTTATCCGCCCCATATTTCTCCAGTTTCGAGTAATCTTAGGTCCAATCATATGGCTCCACAGGGTATAAACCACCAATCTGACCCCATTACACTCATTGCTGTGACATTGACAAAGTTGTCTCCCCTCACTCACTCCATGAAAATCAGTTTCAGAGCACTATTTCAAAACCCATCCCAAAGTGGAAAAGGTTATGAGCCACCAATCCGACACTGTTACACTCACTGCTGTGACATTGACAAAGTTGTGTCCCCTCAATCACTCCATGGCCATCAGTTTTAGAGCACTATTTCATTTACCTGTCCGCTATGGAAAAGGTTATGAGCCACCAATCCGCCCCAGCTACACTTGCTGCGGTAAGACACAGTTGCCTCCCTCTACTTATTTAAAATCAAGCACTATTTCATAACCCACCCTCTATAGCATTTATTTTCATGATTTAAGTCAATCTAATCTATTAAGTAAATTTGGTGCAGAGCTGTTGTATGGCAGATATGTTCGAATATAAAGTTATTGCCATGTCGCTTCAACTTCAATGGTGCTTTTACCAAATGCACTCCAGTCTTCCCCAGAGCTGAGGCAGAATAAAATCAATTTCTAGCTTCACAGATACTGTCTCATCAATTTTTCAGCGCAATGTCAACCCATTTTATCGCTGACCGCGGGGGATTTGTTTTTTTGAATGTTCAACTTTTTCTTTTCGGTTTTTACAGGTTTTTCAAAACAGCCTTACATGGTTTCCTGTATCTTTGACGACCAGTAATATTGGCCCCTCTAGGCCATACATGTCCCTGTAGAGGGTCTTAAGGCTGAACCCGTGCTTCTCTGTGCTGTAGATCAGAGTCCAAGGGTACCCCACGGCTCGGCCCGGTAACACATGACTGATCTGAATGTACAATCATAATACCAATGATATAGGGTATATATATATTTATATGGTGCACTCCACACTTCATATATTTTGTCTATACGGTGCACTCCACATTTAATATATATTGTCTATACAGTGCACTCCACACTTCATATATATTGTCTATATGGTGCACTCCACACTTCATATATATTGTCTATACGGTGTACTCCACACTTCATATATATCGGCTTTAAGGTGCACTTCACATTTAATACATATTGTTTATAGGGTGCACTCCACGCCTAATAAATATTGTCTATATGGTGCACTTCATGCTTAATATATATCGTCTAAACGGTGCACTCCACACTTAATAAATATTGTCTATACCGTGAACTCCAAGCTTAATATATATTGTCTATAGGATGCACTTCACACTTAATAAAGTTAAGAATGTTTCTTACACATGTTAAATAATGTACATAACTACAGTAGAGGGCAGAGTTAACTGTTGATCAATCTCCTGAATTTTGATTTTCGCGATTGATGTGAGAGTGATCATTCTCTCCAATATCACTCTCCACCGCATTGAAAGTTTGAGGAGAGTGATCAAACGCTCTCCAGGAGAATAGTTTAGGAGAGTGATGGAGAGTGAGAATGATCACTCTCCTTGAAACTGACAGACTGACCTACATGTAAAATGACATGAATTATCGTTCGAATCCTAAAACAGCCAGTGTGTGTTACATGCAGGCTCCATGCATCGCTTGCTCAGTTTTTCGGCAAGCTGTGAGATTCTCTTACTCATAGAATCTGCAAAGTTGTTGATCACTCTCACGGGAACTGTTTTGCTTGATTACTGCAAGAGTGATCACTTTCTCAAATATCAATATCTATTGCATTTTTCAATTTTCAGAAGAGTGTCTTAAGAGCTCTCCTAGAGGAAAGCCTGAGAGAGTAATGTAGACATGGTAGAGCGAGTGTGGCCACTGTCCTTATAACCAAGTTTCACCTTGGGAGTCTCAAATAGTTCAATGTTTTATCAGCAGTGGTCGAAAATAGGATTTGACAATTTGCTGGCCAAGACCTGAGAACGCATACTGACCTGGGCGACATGGTCCTCATCCAGTATAGCACTCTCACCAATCAGTTCTGGCAGGGGCAGGGGTTCGTACACGTCGATAGAACGGCGACGAAACTCATCCCGATTAACAATCTAAGGAATAAAATATTGATGGGCATGAAACCGAGATTTGATTGAAGACTTCAAAATTTTTCGACTTCTTCTCTGTTATTCAACAGTAAATCGATAATCTCACGAGTCCGATCTGGCTATCCACATCTAAATATCAGTCCAAACGTAGGTGGCGTTATTTATGGAGAAGAACTAGATTGAGTGAGCGATTGAGTACGAGTTAATGATTATGTTGATTTCAATAATCTTTCCGCATTTGGATCCTATTACTTTTCATACCAGGGAAGCCCATGGAAGCCCCATTTAGTCGACTCTTACAACAAGCTGCCAGAGGAGCTGAGGTCCTTAAATCTTTCTCTCTTTTTTTTCATCATTATTTTTTTTTCTTTTCTTTTTTAGTTTTGTCCATAATTGTGATAGCTACCCAGGAATTTACAGGCAAAACTCAGAATGAGTCCTGCTTCACCGCCTACTTTGCACAAGCCAGGATTGCCCTATCATATTCATAGGCATTATTTCAGCAGCTATCACTCTTACCTCCCAGTCTCTGTGTATTATCCTTGGACTCGATGAGGGTCCGAAATATTCATCAAACATATCCAGAGCCTCATCGTCGGCCACATCAGGATCTTCTTCATTGATGACGACGAATCCCCGAGCCGCCGGATCAATGTCTTCCTCATCACCATATTTGTCAGGTGACCACTGGACGAAAAACGCATACAGCTGGTCGACTCTGGAAAGCGCAAGGAAATGTTGGATTATATTAACATGGTAAACATTGTTACAGACTCTGCTCAAAACGTAGTTTACATGTTCAAGCAGTGATTTCCAATATTTGTTTGGATAACCTACTGTATCTCTGGGCTGTTCCATTTAAAAAGGTATGGGAGGGGAGGAAGGCACTTAATATAATATTCTATGGGTCATAGGAGGAAATTCCCTTCAATCCATGTTATAACATTGGGAAGGCCAATAAAATTTCTATGGGTGGTGGGGGGTAATTCAACTGCCTTCCATACCTTTTTAAATGGAACAGCCCTGACGGTACACACAACATGGGCATCACTACGATTTCTTCAGAGGCGGTCATTTCTGATGCTGAGTGAGTGAGTGAATGAGATTTAACGTCGCTTTCAACTATATTTCAGTCATATCACAACGTTGGATCCTATTCCTCTTCGCACCCGGGAACCACACGGATGGGGTCCTACTCCTTTTCACACCCGGGAACCCCACAGGTGCCTCAGTTAGTCGCCTCTTAGGACAAGCTCTCTGAGGAGCTGAGGCTAATTCTTACCATGACCTGCGATGTGCACGACATCCCAGGTCATTCCCCGGAAGCCCCATGGGGCCCTTTTCTGGAGCTGACTTATTAGAGAGCCAAGTATTGTACTGTCAAATATAGAAACATAACACAGTTGGTCACTGAGACGGGGTCATGCAACCCCCCTCCCTCCCTTTGCTGGAGATGCCCTTGCATAACTACAGGAGGGGGAGGGGGGGGGAGGGTTCGTTCAATGTCACACTCAAGGTTGTTTCACTTATATGGCAATTCTTCCAATATTGTAACCCTAACTCGTAGGTTAGACCGTGAAAAATTAGGTCACATGTCAGTCATATTCAATAGGCTTCTGGTCCATCACCAGCTGCATATGTGGCAGGGATTCGGAGAGCCTAGCTATAATCCATTTTCAATCGGGACGGACAAAGGGGAACCACTATTCGTACAAACCTAGTCCATCTTTCTTGTAAGTTTTGATTTTTCAGGCCTTTACACATATTGAAATGCCTGCTGTTTTACTCAGACAGTCTATTGTTCTCATTTCTTTCCAGACCCTTAAATGAAAGATGGATAATAAATGTAATTCTCACTTGTCTCTCGGAATGGAAAACCAATACTCTGGTTTCTTCTTCTTTCTGCCATAGGATTCGATTGGTCCAGTGCTGTACGAGATCTTGTTGATTGGCTTACCCACACGGAGACAGAGGTAGAGAGGAGGGTCTTCATATCTCGCCGCCGGTCTTGGTACTAATTCTGCAAAACGGAAAAATAACCATTATTAATGATAAAATAAATTAATGGGCATATTCTTTCATTTAACAGATGATGTGAATAGTTATTCAACAGACATTATCCCTCTAAATTGTCATGTGAAATAAATACTTCACATTAGATTTAATTATGTATCTATGAGCATGTTGTATATTACGATTATTTCTTTTATTTCAGTTCAATAAAGGGGTAAAATTTAATACAGGTATTATTTTTAACTTGGAAAAGTTAAAGCAGGAGAACAGCTGGAAACAAATAAATGGATAAAGAATATATACGGATCAAGGACGGAATACAGCAGGGAAACAATGATGAACTGACTACAGTGAAACCTGTGTGTACTGAGCCTTCTTGGGAATACACGTAGGCAGGGCTTGTTTTTCCACGGGAATCCGGAAAGCGGTCCCGCAAAACAATTTGCGGGAATCCAACAGATTCTCGCAAAATTTTAGCACTCTGTATAGAAATGATAGCATTGGATTCCCGTGGATTCACGAAGAGCTGGATTGCGAGAATCTATTTGGATTCCTGTGAATTGTGACGAAAAACAAGGTCTGGTAGTGTCAGTTTTCACAGGGTTCTCGTTTATCAAGGTTCAAAATACTTTTAAATTACATGATTTAGACGATGGATAATTCAGAGGTTGGTCAGTTTACCCAGGTGTTGGTATTCACAGATTTCAACATACACTGCCAAACATCCAATAATTCAGAAAATAGAGGATATCAAGATAAAAAAAAAACCCCGGATTATATCAAATAATGTTGGTCAACGGAATCGAACATTTCAGGATACTGAATGAAAACTGAGATTCCCTGAATTTGATGAAATAAAGTCATATAGTGCATTATTTTCACTGAATTGTCCGACATATAACTCAGCAAAACATGTCATTTGCTCCAAAAATAAAATTTGATTTTCGAACGAAACAGATCGAAATGGATTTGGATTGATGTGTTGTGGCGCATCTCTCGCAGTGCAGTAGCAAAATGCGGGCATTTTCGTAACCAGAACGGGCCGCTGAATTTGTCCGTTGTATGGTTGGTTCTAAATGAGGAAAATCTGAATAACTAATAAAAAATATTCCAGTGTGTCCTGACTTGCTAACTCATGTGGGTTTCGACTCAATGCCCAATGTGATCTGAATTATTGAGCAGATGGCCTTCCATACAAGAACTCCTCTAATAAATATACTAGAGCCCGGTAAATCCTCTAACAATTCAATCACCCTGATAAATGTGATCATCCCTAATTTTGTGGACAGAAGTCAATCAGTCGTTCATCACCCTCTAATAATATTTCTGTTTCCAGTAACCCTACGTACCCATATGTTTTGCAGTTAAAAATAAGATTGGGTAAACATTTTCTTTATTTCTGTTTTTAAGCAGTACTCCGTAAAATCCTAACCAAAAAGATAAAAAATTTACAAAAAAAAAATAAATTAAAAAAAAAAATAATAATAAAATTCCTGCCTATAATTTATATACCTAGCCAATTTTTCTAAAGGTGGTTACTGGAAACATAAAAATTATTATGGGTGGCCTCATTAAATGAAGAAATAAATAAATAAATAAATATCTGCATGATTTTGGACATTTTTTCAACTTTCTATTGAAAATAAATAAATTTGATCACTCTCTGTCTGATTTTATAGTGGAAAATCTCACTTCCTGTCATAGAATTATCAGAGAATTTACCATGATTTGCAACAAGCTGTCAAAGTTTGGCTTCACATAAATACTAAGCATGCTACATGTATGATGATATTTACCACTCAGTTGGGGGTCATCCATAAATTACATAATACTGTAGAAGTCAGGGTGCGAAATAGCCCTTTGCCCGGGGCAACCTAAATTTCCTTTGGGCAACCAAATTCTGTCCAAATTGCAATGCATTTGGATGTGTTGGTTGCCCGTGCTTGCTGAAGGGCAACTAGAATTTGTTGGTCTATTTCATACCCTGGAAGTGGATGTGTGTACTTGTAGATTTTGAGGGAAAACTGCATTGTGTAATTTAAAGACGGGCCCAATATATAGGATATAAAACAATAAAAATACATTTCACATTAATAACAAATTTGATGAGGTGGAAAAAGTACATGTGCCTCTAAAAAAGAAGTGTATTCATAGTGCATATAATTATAAAAAAAAAATAAAATAAAATAAAAAAATAAATAAAAGTGGTAGTACATGTACTTTGAAGGCAAAATAACGGAAACAAAATTATAAAGGGGAATAAACTGACTTGAGCTGTCATTGCTAAATAGTTTATGGTGGGTTGTCATGAAACACAGGACATGGAATCGAAAGAGGGGTTCCGATCAACTTTGCGTTCTGCAGGCTTGGTAAGCAAAGAATAAATTTGATAATTCATGTACATGTACTTAGCACATACATGTAAGCCTTTGAAGCGCACGTCAGATTTGTAACTTTCTTCAGCTCCATGAGTAAATTGTCAAGATGAAAGGATGCACTAGTGATACTGATGCGCCATTAATTTTGCGTTGCAGCTGCGGAAATCCAAACTCAACTTGGATAACATGTACACGTAAACAACTTCTTATCAAGTAAACCGATGTCACACTATATATCATATTTATATGGAAATGAAATTACCCAGTTTCAACATGTTAAAAAAGAGAAGGGATCTCAATTGAAGAGTTCACATTTCCCAAACTATGTATACATGTAGGAGCTGGATTTTGGTTACAGGCAGTGTTTCGCCCGAGAGATCCTGTTTGGCCGGTCAAACAAGGTTCATGTAAGGCATTGTCATGACTGTCATTACGATCTTCTGTGAAAGAACATTTGTGCATATCAGGAATTTGACAACTGCATTTCTCCAGTCTTCGGCATAAAACTGTGTCAAAGGAAAGTTTTGACTCCTCTATTTTATGCCATACATGTACCGAGTATGTGATAGATAGTGGTCAATAGTCTGACAGTGGTGATTGGCTATTGATTAGAAAAGTGGGCCAATCAGAATGCTGAATGCATCCCTTCGTGGTCTGCTCACACTACACACACTTTGGTCTTGGCTTAATCTGACCCGAGTGATTTGAGGTATTCTCCTCCTCCCCCAAATATGTCCCATGGCCAGACAGGTTTAAGTGGGAGGGAGGGAATTTGGCTTAATGTCACCAGGGCTTTATATTACATGTACATGTAGTTCACGCCTTTTAAGGGTGTGCCCAAATGAAATATGCCCAAATTATATGAAGTTTGGGGAGAGAAAGAATTCTAAAAATGTACAAAATATTGTAGTTTGTTGGCAAGTATTCAACAGGAAATTAATAACTAGTTACTATTTTAACTTTTTCAGCAATTTGCATCCTGTTATTAATCCATCTTACATGTATTTTTAATTTGGGCACATTAGCGTAATCTAATAGAGGGTGTGCCCAAATTAGTGTAATATAAAGCCCTGGTCACACTCAGGTTTAAGTGAAAATGACATTGTATATGAGATTAAATTGAGGAATTTTGCTGAAACAGCCCTAAAAAGCCCCTTAAAGGAGCACTTGGCAAAGGTGACAGAATACCCTCCATTGGGGATCCATAAGGGGTGAAAGGACTTGTACCTGTATTGGGTGAAAAATATCAGAACAAAAGGCAAAATTAATATAACTAATAAAAGCAGGATCATGAATAAATACATGTATAAGAATAAATCTGGAAACAAGCAGGATGTGAACAATCTGGTAGCAATAACTTGGTTCAACTTCACGGCACTTGACAAGCTGGCCTTCTTTTTCCATTGGGAAAAAATTGCCGTTGGAACTCCCACAACTTAATTCACAGGAATCCAACAAAACTCTTTACATGTAAATTTTAACAATCTGTTGAGAAAAGATACATGAAGACCTGATTTCCAATAGAATTGGACTACGATGATCGGTTTGAATTCCCATGGATTGTGACGAAAGCCAGGTCTGCTTGATGAACACAATTTTACTTCTGTATAATTTGGGATGTGTATGTTAACATAAGATGTAGATAGAATTCTAGAAATTTTCATACATGTACCCAGTATATATGTAAGTAAAATTCTTAAAATTTCTGAATTCGATGAATAAAATAACATCTCCCAGCCAGGATACATACATGTAGGTCTGCTATCATTCCATTACGGATATGCAGGATTATCTCCCCTGGCCCACAATTCCATACACATTTTCCCTGTACCATGTCATTCATTAATTCAATTGTTTAATTAACAAATGAACAGGATAAATTTAAATGATAGCCAGTTTCGAAGAAAAAAAATATCATAATCTTATTAATAGAAATGAAAAATAAATCACATAAAACTGATAAGAGCAACAAAGACATGTTAACTGCTGCATTAAAGGTGAACTGTAAAGCTTTTAATTTTTTTCTAAAATGTTGTTTACATGCATACATGTACATCTTGCGTTATGTGATTGATATAACGGGTGAGTGAGTGAGTTAATATGATTTAACGTCTCTTTCAACTATATTTCAGTCATATAACGCCACGGTTCTACGATTTTTGGGGGAATATATTTTGCTAAATTGTACTAATAACATTATTAAAGTTATCCCGTTACAATTCCGTATTGAAAACTTGCATCGCTTGTCTCTCTTTGCTTGTAAAACGTTATGACGTTATAGATCTCCTGCATTCAAGTTTTAGTTACATGTAATGTATCATTTTACATGACGTCATGCTACGTCGGATGAACGAGTCAGGGCCACGACCTTTTCGAAAGTTGTGGCTCCCGTTTTCTGGGGGTATAAGTTTTGACTTATCATATACTCGAAAAAAGAAAATAATCTACAGAAATATTACCACACATAAACAACTGTACATGTAACTACAAAGGCCTTGGATTTCTGACATTTTAGCAGAACATTGGAAAGCTTTGCAGTTCACCTTTAAGCATGAACATTCAAATGAAGCTTAATAAATTTGCAAGCTCATCCAACAATAATATTCTGGAAGAATGAGGTCAAAGGGGAACATTTCTCTTAATTTATGGAGTGAATCCCTTTCTTCAACTTTCGAATCCATTATTATTTATTTGGTAGGACGAGACTTACACATGTAGTATTGGAGACAGTGAGACTCACTACCATGGGGAGTGGGGGACATCGGGGTAAGGGTGAGAGAGTGAGTGAATATGATTTAATGTCGCTTTCAACTATATTTCAGTCATATCACGACGTTTGGGTTCTTTCACACACAGGAATCCCATGGGTACATGTGGGGACCTATTCCTTTTCATACCTAAGTGCCCCAGTTAGTCCCCTCTTCCGACAAGCTGTCTGAGGAGAGGAGGCCTATTCTTAAATAACCAGAGGGTAAATGGTAATGGATGTATAGAAGTGAAGTATATGCATGATATAATACAAGCTTCTGAAATATATGTAAAAGGTTATGAGGTTGGGCGAGGCTTACATTTGGGGGAGAGCATATGTACTCCTGAACGTAGTGGGTGTGTTTTAAATGAACAATGCAGCATGATTTATATGTATATTCAGTTAGTATAACAATAAATATGTATTGTTTCTCCCATTATAATCAGTTCAGAGATGAGCAGATAACTAAAGAGATGATAAACCAACGAGTACATTTACTTACGGGTATTTTCTATGTTTGCAACATGTATGTTAATTGTTAAGTATGCGACCCCAAGGGTCATTTTGATACAATGAAGAATTGAATTACTGTGAAGTATAAGCTTCTGGAATACTTCAAGTTATGAATTGGGTCAACATTGGGGTTGTATCATAAGGGGTGAGATACATGTAGGCCATTTTGTCGGTGTAGCGCGAGGTAAGCTTCTAGAATATCTGATGTTGGGCAAAGCTCAGTTGACGAGATAGAGGGTGGGACTCAGTACCATGGGGCGAGGGAACAGACGTACAAGCGCCCTGGGTGTAGTGGATACATATTTTTCAAGCATGATGTAAGCCTCTGGAATGAATGACCTTACATGTTTGAGGTGGTGTAAGGCTTAGTTTGGAAATACAGAAATAAGTTTGAGGTACATGTACATGTAAGCTTTGGATTCACCTCTTAATCAGTTGAACAAGCGCGGTATCGTTCCTTTTGTTCTGGACAGGAAAGTTTTTATCATTATTGGATGGCGGACAGACATCGTAGTGACAACTCAAGTACACATCAACCTTTCCACACCAATGCTACACACTCCATATTAAGGAGTGGAACAGTGGAACAAGAGAATGCCCACTGTTGAACGTTCCAGTAAATTCGGAACGTTCGGCAGGAACATTCCACCTACCAGGAACGTATCGAACGTTCTGAAGTCACCTGAATGTTCTGATGCACCCAAATGTGTTTGTACATGTATCTAAAACCAGAACGTTTGGCAGGAACATTCCCTCTGTACAGAACGTTCAAGGGCAACGTTCCTCTAATGTGGAACATTCCAGTAGCTGAAAATGGAACGTGGCTGCATCCAATACTGGACGCAAATGTTCCAATGGAACGTTCCTATTTTTGCTGCGCCCCCTAACTGTCTGTTGTTGTAGGGTAAGGAAACCCCATATTGAAATTTTGGCAGATTAGAAAGTAAGTCTTGCGCTACCCCGCTTCCTTCTTAAGTCCACAACCCCCACCCCTTTTTGAATACGTCATACGATGTTATTTCTCGTCACAGGCATTGTTCAGCTTTCCCAATGATGTTCTCTCCGTCTAGCCTAGCCATTCATACAACGAGGCATGTGTCGCTACTCTAGGCCATTTAGGTGGCCAACATCAAGGTGGCCAATCACCATTTGTCGCTTAGGCTGTGTGTGGCACATGACTAAAATTTTGAAGATGCATGTTTTCAATCATTTTTCCATTAAACGGACTCCACAAAACAACTGCATGGCATGAGAATATATCAAAATCTACCGAGATCACATTTCCATCCGAGATTTAGAAACACAATTCATACAATGACACACCGAAATACATGTAAAGGGAGGCAACTCTTATAGATTATAGAACGAGAGGGAGGAAGAAATCATGCAAACATCTCACAAAATGTCGACACAAAAAGCATGGTAAGGGGGCATCCACAAATTTCTTTGGTTACCAGTTCTCCAAAATTGAAATTGTACAAATAGCCACATATGAAGTCCTACATGTGAAAGTTAACCCTTCAAACTGTGGGCATATTCTTCATACATTTGCTTTAAGATGTTTCCATGAGAATCTGTTCATTCAAAGAAAGTTGTGAATGCGCCATGGCTATACTGTGTCAGGTGTCCGTAAAACACAAATTATACGACACTCCTGATACGCCATCATGTTACCGGTCTCATTTTCATACTGACCTAGGCCTGTGGGACAGAGATCAAATATAAATTATACTTTATGTATTATTTAACATACTACATCAATTATTGACCATCAAATAGAATCAAACAACAGCCCAACAATCCCCATATAAATTGTCTAAGGGCAGAAAACATAGCGACTGTGAAATTCCCATGAAAGTGCAGAATAAATTCAGGGTTCGTACATGTACACTTTCAACATGAAAAAATTCCAGTTTTCCAGGACTTTCCAGGTCAATAATTTTTATTTCCCGGAAGCCTGAAGTGCAATACATGTAACTCGCAACAAAGATGATCAAATTAATGAAGTTCAGGAACAAATTTTGGCACAGTAAACGAGTGGCATCAGATCACTGGTTCTCCCAGTTCTTCCAGGTTAGCAATTAAATTCAAAGAGTTTTAAGGACTTTCCATGAGAGGGATGAACCCTGATAATAAAACAAACTATTATTTTCCATAAAAGTGTCAATTACTTGTAACACAGCAGCTGATTAATAGTGTTAGTGCAATATAAAATCAAAGCCCATTAAATCCCAAAGAAGTGCAGAATAATATAACCTGATAACCATCGATTAATTCCCATAAACAGGATAAATGTGCAGAACACAATAAACCCTTAATTCCCATAAAAGTGCAGCATAAAATTACAACCCATTAATTCCTGCAATAGTGCAGTAACACAATAACAAACCATCATCTTCCCATAAAAGAGCAGAATAAAAGTACAATCCGTTACAAGCATAAAATCGCACAAAATTAAAGCCAAAAGCTTAAACATACCATCCAATGACTGGAACAACTCGGGCATGTCTTGAATTTTGACGGCGTTTTCAATGCCCACTTGTTTCCCAGAATCCTCTAGCTCTGCGACCCGTTTTTCTGCTGCATTCCCCGGTCCGACATTGTTATGTATGGTCGTCTCAGCCGTCGGGTCTTCCGTTATGTCTTTGACCAATTTATGGTCGTCGGCAGTGTTTCTGAACAGACCCGTAGCGTAATTGACAAAAGCACTTATATGTGGAGATCCGGTGAACGACCCGAAAGAGGAGGCACTCTTAGACTCAGTTATCTCCCCTTTGCTAGCCACAGGCATGGGGATGGGCTCAGATTTGGATGGGGGGCGCTGCAAAACAACCTGATCCTGATCCTCATCCACAACAGCACCTCCCTGGTCAAGGGATGTGTACTGAAAGTATTTGATATTCCCAATTTGCATGTGTGGAGTCAACGGGGAAGGTGAGATGAAATCAACAGGTCGTTCGCCGCCAATTGGCGGCGATCGCGAGGGATCCGACGCTTGTGCTGTGATGTGCGAAGGGTCGTTGAGTGTGTGCAACGAAACCTCAGGTTTATCGACTGTGTCCGAGGCTTTCGTCTCGTTACTGTGTAATTCTGCACTATCATTGCCGCTATCTGCCCCTAACAAACTGTCCACCGTGCCCATGCTAAGGTTGGTCGTGCTTGATACAGGCATGCTATCACCAGATACATCAATTAGTGTTTCCGTACCTGAACTATCTGTGGCCACCTCGTCCGTCTCCGACTCTAGGGGCTTCAGGTTCTCCTGGAGACGGCGAATCATCAATTCTCCCTCTGCTATCGTCGTGAACTCATCGGCACCGATGTTTTCATTTTGGTCGTAGACGATCTCTATGCTCCGGCTATCAGAGCTGTGGGATTCAGCATTTGTTAAAACATCTTTGGTTTCATCTTCTTCTACAGCACTAATTTGCATACTGGCTTTCGTTTCCGAACTTCTGGCACTTTGCGAAAATCCCGACTCTGTCGGCGCTGTCTCTGACTCTGCTATTTCCAGACTATCTGAAGTCCTTTTCTCAAATTCTGATTGGTCTGTTTGCAAGCAAGAGATACCTGATTGGATTGGGTCCATACATGTAGTAATACTGGGATCTGATTGGAGGCTGGACTGAAGGGGGTCTGTGACCCTAACACAAATATTGGTACCCAATTGGGCAATCTCTTTAGCACCGGCACCACAAGAGCACCCAATTCCTGCCCCTGATAAATCACTGTTTACTGTAGACGAGCGACTGCCCTTTCGTCCATCCGGTTGTGACAAACTTTCACCCATGTAGCACTTTTTCTCAAGTTCAGTAAACATAGGACAATCTTTGGAATGGTACACTTCTGGCCTCGGTGAAGATGCTCTTTCTTCCCTGTAAACCAATGAGAATTCAGATGGATGTTAACCAATTAGAATTGAGATAAGATAGATATTAACCAATCATAACTGAGATTGGTTTATGAATGTCAACCAATTCTTATATGGATGTCAACCAATTCATATATCTGACTGAGCGTCTAAGCTGCATTGAACAAAATGGTATATAATAGGCAATAGGAACATACTCCTACTGGTTGATATTGCTCTTCAAGGATTTGTAGGTCTGATACAAATTTTGTATGCAACTTGAGCTTTGATGATGACACGCTCGTTCTCTATCAATCTCCTAAATTTTCCTCCAAAAGAGCTTTTGATCCCTCTCCTTAAAATTACCACGGCAATAAGGAGTGATATTGGATCTCCCCGATTTTACAAACTCGAGAGGCTGTACACTTACGGCTGGCCTTTAAGTTTCATGGCGGCAATGTCGTGGTACATGGCGGCACTTATCACAGTATCCATGGGCGCGATCATCCCGTACAACTCCGGACCTTGTTCTATGACGAGTGGATCGGACACATTCGGGTCAAACATGATGGCATTAGGCGTGACCAGTAGCACACCACTGATGACACCCTACAATAACCAATCAAAAACCAGGTCAACCACTGATGGACATATGCATGGAATACACACAGAATCGAGTGAAATGACAAAAAGACACTACGGACTATGTCGATAGAAGCTGGTCCATTGTTATTGTGCTAATGCAAGAAGGGCCAATTTGGACAAGGACTCACGAGTGCTTGTTACAACCTTGGACCAGGCATTACTAGCTGGACTACTGTTCAGTGAGGCACGTCCGCTGTCATTGCATTAATATGGGAAGGTTGATTTGGACAAGGCCTTGTTGCAAATAATGCTCTTGGGGGCGGTCCAAAATTTTCAAAGCTTGCAAATGGAAACAAGGCTTTGTTTCAGTGATATATAATGACAAGCACAACATCACTTTACCATATTTACCCATCCAATCCAAAAACAAGGAAATTCTTAATGGAATGACTGGGTATTCAACCCACAGCTGTCAGTAAAAGGGGAGGTAAGTAGCGTTTTACCTGTCCATCTGTGATGTGTTTCACGTTGACCTTGATGAATCTCTCATAACATTCTTGGTCTAGGTTGCGGGCTTCCTCTTCCGACAGTTTCCTTGGTCTCACCTCATCAATGTCCGGCTGAGATGATGTCGATGTCTGTCGCTCCACATGTCCCGGGACACGGGCGGGGGGACGATCGGCCAGCTTCACGATGGGGACGTCCTGTATAATACCACAGCAATGGAAGACAGAGTTACAACAACAACAACAATAGCAGCAACATTGATGTTGGTGTTTGTTCTGCATTGAGAATAATAGATCTAATAGCAAGAATGTATCAATATTTGAGCACTATATTCAGAGCTGAAAGGAATGACCAATTTTAGCACACGAATATTCAATAAAACTGTTCAAATTTATAGTAGTCAAACATTTGTTGAAATGTGACCTGACCAGCCATAGTCATAGCAGACAACAACAACAACAACACACATTGAAGATCAATAGTTGGCCTAACATATCAGACGATTTCTCTGTTTCAGCAAAATGGTACAACTGCTGAAAAAATCATTACTAAGCTTTCAAATGTAAAAGTATTTGACTTATTTCCCGTAACAAACAAAGAATTTTTTCCCATGAATTGCCAAAAAGAGCAAGACAAGACCATGTGCACATGCTATGATAAGACCCCTTGTCTTAATCTGCCAAAGTTATGTATGCCTACGTATGTCACTAACAAAAAGCCACGGTTCAGAAAACTTGAATTTGTGCAGGCCTGGATAATAAAAACACAGCCCTTGCCGGGAATAAGGAATTAACCGTGGCAACAAAATTGCTGAGGCAGAATTAACAGAATAGATTTGACTTCAGCATTTGTATCTCATTAGCCATGACGTGAATTTATTTCTCAACTGTCTCGGCAAATTAAATGCTGTGGTAAGTCATTCTGCATCAGTATTAGTCAGCATTTGTCATTTGCCTAGGTTATTTGCGAGGGCTGAGAAAACAACATGCCCAACACTTCTTTGCATTTCACCTTTGAAGTCAATTAAACTGAGCGAGTTCTCAACTGTGTGCAGGTTTTTAAGACAGGATATGTTTTCTCTCAAAACAGGACTTACCATTCTGGGCTTGTTGTCTGCTGGTGGAGATGGATTAGGTGGACTGAGCAAAGGAGGGGACACAGACATCTCTGAGCCTGAGTCATACTCAGGATCTGGTACATACAGGATCTGGAGAAAGGTTAAAAAAAAATACATTTACTGATTCTGACAAGGTCTCCATACAAGACCTGTGCAGGAAGGAGCTGTACAGTTTCGACCTCAGATGAGGGTGACATAAATATAATGATATGTGTAAACATTTCATGTTGTGGATTGGTTGTCAACTTGACCCGATTGAATTCATGTCATCGGGACTCTCCATATTGCTACATGTACTTACGACAGTCAGACATTTCTAGGACTTCTGCAGAATTTCATCCAGGAACTAACTCAAGACACAAAGACGGTCACATCCAGTAACAGAATCTGTTCCTGGATGTATTTTTAATCAGACTGAAACATTGTTAGACTATGTGATACTCAATGTAGGAGGAAACGCTTCACCAACATATTGTTTGAACCACAGTGTTTGGACGAAGCACTGACTCCATGCGATGATTTCTAAAAACATGTATGTACATGTATGTATGCTATGTTGGTCAGTGATTCAGACGAGATTAAATGCGAGTTCCACGTCACCTCTCCTGATCGTGGACTTCTGATTGGATACATTAACTCACCTGACCGGGGAATATCATCCGTGATGGGAGTTTGTTAAGTTTGGCCAATTCTGAGGGAGTTGTGTCGAAATGAGCGGCTATACTATCGAGGGTATCCGAGACTTTCACCTGAATAACAAAAAAGAACAGGTCATAAAACATCTTTTATATCAATCTACGTACATGAACAGAGTCTGAATTTGCAGCGCTTTCCCCCCCCCCTCCCCCTCCCCCCACAAACTCGTGATTAGGGGGTCGAAATTTACACCAGCTAATTTTCAAATGAAAGGTAGAGAAATAAAGTACCTGTCTCCAGTGACAGGTAGCCAATAATATTTTAGGGCAATCAAGCTATATCTTTGACAAAATGCATTCCACACTGCTGCACTATTTAGTGCGTGGAACCAAAGTGCAGGGTTTCATAGAAGTCCAAATTTTTGCGACCGGATACTGAAAATTCAGTATTTTTTTCACCTGTATTGAGTATTTTTACGTTTGTCGCCGACCGACAGACTTGTATTGGGTTTATTTGTAATTTTGCAACCACCATAAGAAATGTATAAAAATTTTCCATATGATGAGCAATGAAGCCTGTCAATACCGCTGTGTATTTGTATTGTGAAAATAAACAAACCGATAATTTAATATGTTCATTTTTATGCTATTGATTGACCACGATCTTGCAATCTATTTTCAGCACATTAATGTCAGATTGTGGATGTCAACAAAAGTACCCCAGTCACAGTGCAACATTTAACACACAAATACAGAAAATTACCAGTCTATAAAAAAAATTAATATTTAAGACTTGCTGAAAAACATCCCACCATTGTCATCAAATTATTTTTCAGGCCACTATTTGAAATCAGTAAACCAGTATAAATAATAATTTCCCTGAGAATTAGCCCCTGTGACATTTACTGAAATTATGAATGAAAGCTTCGAGTTGAAGTGAACAGAGTGGTTTCACCCACCGACTGTTAATATGAGTTTATCTCTTGGATTTTATTCACTCCATTTATGATTCCTGAATTGACAGTTTGTCCATTTTAGTTTTATAATCTCGCAGCCAAAATTACTCCGATTAATTTATTACAACTCCGTTCACGGAACTTTACAACAACAACAGCACGTATGTTGGTGCGAGAAAATAACGGTTAACTTGCCTAAATCCTTCCTACATTTTCGAGAATATACAGCAGGATTAAGCTATTAATGTTGGTAATATCAGGCCTCGAAAATTGGTTCATTGACGTAACCGAAAAATCGGTTACGGTAATTTTGTCTTACGTAACCTATTGTTCGGTTACGATGTTAATTTTTACGTAACCAATTGGTTTCGCAAAACGGTTACGTAACTATAACAGTGTGCCGTCAACCAGTACCGTACAACTCGACTCGGGAGTGATATAAGACTGTCCACAGCACGTGGTCAGCGACTGAACAGACAAATGGGTTAACATACGGGAATGGGATTGTACACGTAAATCGTTTCCACCATTCATGATTGACTATGGTGACTCCGGTTGTATAATTCATTCACCATTTCCTTCTGACATGTCTGATTCCGTTAAAATCCTGATCGAAAAGTCTGAGAAGTTGAACACGCCGCTTGCAAATTTAGAGATGGCGGAAGTGACAACGAGTGTTAACCGCAAGCTCCGCGCTCCGAGATAATTCTTCCGGGATGAGCTCCGCATGCCACCTCTGCTGCTAGCTCTGTGCAGAGCTTCCCACAGAGCAATAACCTCGGAGCGAGGAGGCTTGCGGGTAACCCTTACATTCCAACACGTTCAAGTTTGATAATGCTGTTTACTGGCCGCTATTGGTTTATTACGCCCGCCCTGAACCGAGGATAGACGAAACAGTCTGCGCAAGCTGACAGACACATGCCTGCCACGTGGTAGTCTACAAATTCGATACAGATGGTCGAGTTTGCGACTTAGTTTCGCTTTTAAAACATGCCAAAAGACACGCGTCATATGGTCAAAGTTTACACAGTGGATAGACAGAGAAGATGTTGGGACTTTTGTTACCAGAACATATGTCCAAGAAGCGAATTCACGTAACCGATTTTTCGTTCTGCCCATTTCAGATTTGCGTAACCGACACGCGAACGATCGTTTCGTTCGCGCCAAATTTCGAGGCCTGTAATATCTCATATATAAAGATCTATCATTCTCCCTTGGCAAACTTTTAGAAGTTACTTTCACTCAACGACGAATTTGGAAATTATGCAGTGCGCGAGCAGTGAGGGAAGATCTTGTGATCCGATCTTGTGCCGGAGGTTGACAACCGATATATTCCTCGGACAACCTGCGATACTGCTGCTTCATGTACTTCCCGTTTCGATTCCGGTGTGATGCGTCGGAACTGCGGGGGAAGATGGAAAAAAAAGATAATCTGCACTGTCTGAGCCGAGGTCGACGTGCAATATTTTCGGGCCGATATTTCCTGACTATCACCGAGAAATTGTCACTACTAGCTGTATAGACTCGGACGACTCTCGCGTCGCAGCTTGGGTATTCCGAGGAATATTTCAGAATCGATTCACTGACGAACGTGAAGTCGGAAATGGAAATTTGAACAGTTTTATTGAATATTCGTGTGCTAAAATTGGTCATTCCTTTCAGCTCTGAATATAGTGCTCAAATATTGATACATTCTTGCTATTAGATCTATTATTCTCAATGCAGAACAAACACCAACATCAACAGACGCTGAATTTGGAAATCCCCTTTTGGCGCGAGTCGACGTCTGTTTTTTCGCCATGCTTTGCTTGAATTACGTGTTCTAGCTTTTACCGGAATTGAGTTTTCAGTTCAAAAATTGAATATTTTCCTTAGTAAACATATAAACTTCAGTTTTTTACTGCATGAATTGAGTTTTTAGCTCAATTTTGCCACCGAATACCAGTGGCAAAACACGACGTGTATGAAACCCTGAAGTGTCATTAATTTCTTGGTAGCTTGCAACATGTAGATTTGTCATTAATCTTGAATTACATGTAGGCCTACTTGTCAATTTAAACGATCGCATGTTCAGGTGATTCTTAAAGATGTAATCAGCCTCAAAATCGACGGATTTTATAAAATCTTTCAGGTCTGCTTTTCAGCAGCGAAGTTTGCTAAAGCATCGTAGATACGAATGCAAGAATATCTTGCCAGAGAAATTTGAAACTTCAACGGGTTTTCTCTTTCGCCATTGAATATGTGCTGTACGTAGAGAGGAAAAGGATGTCACTGCCTGACTTTCGCGAAGTTTGGGAGAGATCGATTCCAGCCTAGATTTGAGGCTGATTACATCTTTAAAGGTGACCGGTAAACTTTTTGGTCACCAGTCTCATGTGACAGGTAAAATATTTTGATTATTTCGACCCCTGGCTATGGTAGCACCATTTCTAGTTAATTATCAAAAATTGCTGCCACGTGTTAATTTGCCCTGGTTACATGTTACATGTATGTGATTTCGAGATGAACTGAGATGATAGTGGACTGGCTAGTTCTATACCAATCCAGGAGTACAATCCATTATCCTATAGAGATGAAACGGTACCATTCCACAAGATGACAAGTTTATCGGTATCCCGCAGTTAGAGAGAAACCGCTTTCATTGCTTAGACGCCCTGAGGGAATTCCCCAACAGACTTACTTTCTTACTCCACCACCCAACTGGCGTGCAGTACGGAAACTGGACCCCGGATAATGCCACCAATGTTGATGTCATAAATCATGCAGGGCCTGATCCAGGCCGTTTTTGAACCCGTTATAACGGGTTTGGGCGCCATGAGTTTGGGCGCCCAAATGAGAAAAAAAAAAAAAAAAAAAAAAAAATTTTTTTTTTTTTTTAATTTTTGTTAGCAAATTCCCTCTGAACAGGCTGAAACCTATATTAATGCAATTACTATTGCCAAATATGAAGTTATCAGGCTGTATTTAGACCATTCAATACTCCCACAGCTTCCATGGGCTTCGACAGTCCCATATCGCGGCCTATTTCACTATAACTTATCACACTCTGCGCCAGGTAAGGGTGCCCAAACTAAAAGTCTAGATCAGGCCCTGTCATGGTTTCAAAGAAATGGTCCAAACTCCAAAAACATGATCCGGTGTGTGTGAACGCGGAAGAAACAAAATCGCAGATCTTTTTTGGTGACGTGTTGTTGTTGCAATCTCAATTGGCACAAAAACTGCTTATTATGTGTAATTTCCATTAAGCTAATTGTGGTTGCAATACACTTTCAACTCCTTTATTTAACATGTCGATTTTCATCGCACAAATAAACTATTCAGAAGGGTGGAAACACAATCCAAAAAGAGTTTTCCATAAGGAACATTCCCCCCCCGAGACCGATCAAGATTTCCACGGAAATTCCCAGAATATCGCTTCATGTGGAATTCAGAATAATTGCAGAGGTTTCACACAAAAAAAAACATCACTACAAAATAGTCTGCTGACCCTACCTCAGTACATGTACGTACCTGGGAAACTCCAGAAATATACAACATCTGACGATTTAACGAGTTCAAGGACTAACGAAGTTACAATGTAGATTCACTGACACATGTTCAAGTGCATGACTGTTATGTACCCAGTTAAATCATGCTAGAGAGGGCATGTCAACATGTGTTCTGTACAGTTCCAATCAAAACAGTGTTTACATCAAGTCTATAAATTAATAGGTCACTGAAGCATGCTGGGTGAGTATAATACAACAGGTCTACATGTACCAGACCTGGTCACAGATGGTCATATGTAAACAAACGATCAATAGCATCAAAATGATTCATCCAGTTCAATACATGTAGATCAGTTTTGGTGAAACCTGCAGGAACTCTTTAATTCTCCCAGAAATCTGTGCTAAAAAAAGCAAGCAATGAACAGTCCATATATAACAACCATTCTTGGGACCAGATTACAGTGTTGGTCTTGACAGGGTTCTGGTTTATGAAGGTTCCAAATGCTAAGTATTGGGACCATGGATGATGTTGGTATTTAGAGGTTGGTCAGTTTAATTCAGGGGTCGGTATTCACAGGTGTCCAGGTAGCCGTGCCCTTTGTACATGTAGTTGAATTTGCACAACATATGTTGTACATGTACACTGGAAATTAGCTTCTGAAGCGTATTTTGAAGTGATTTGAGACCTTACTGTACTCAGATACCAATATAACCCAAGGATGTTTCTTATGGTGAACAGCTGAACTGGGTTGACCGGAGTAGGGTTGACCGGAGTAGGGTTGACCGGAGTAGGCATGGTAGGGGTTATGCAAACTTAGGAAGCTTCTTGAAATTAGAGCACACTAGAAACTAGCGTAAGGCATTCCAAACGGTGTGACATGGTACGCTGAGTTGGAAATATTAGGAATTCCCTGGCATCCATTTTTGAACTCACCAAAGAAAGGCTGGCAAATGGCTTGCCATACAATAAATAGCACAGAGGGAATGGCATAAGCCATTCCAATGGGGATCACCAGCCACACTAGGTGGCGCTAGTGCTCCAACCATGCCAACAGGTAAAGACGACGTGGCATCATAAAACGAACAGTTATGACGTCATTACATTATGATGTTGCCTTTGTGATGTCCAAAAAAACGCTATGGGCACGCGCCATTTACCTCTTGGTACACGTAGCCACCTGGCATCAGTTCGAGCTGGCGAACCCCATTGGAACCCCTATCTATGCTGATCAGAACACTACACTGTATGGGCATAGTGTAACCCATTCGGATAACCAGTGCATATGCCATTCCTTTCAAGGAACTTATGCCCTAATTTCAAGAAGCTCCCTTGAGGGCACCCACATGGGTTACCTAAACCCCTTGTTTAACATGAGCGAGTGAGTGATTTAACGTTGTATCCAACAGTCTTTCAGTCTTATCACAATGTTTGAGTTCTATTCATTTTCATACCCGGGAACCCCATAGGTGGGGTCCTATTCGTTTTCACACCAGGGAACCCCACGGGTGCCCCAGTTGTTCACCTCTTACGACAACCAGTCTGAGGAGCTGAGGCCTGTTATTACCATGACCTGGTGTGTGCTCATTGATGAACTACTACTTGGCAGGCTTGGAAATGTCAGACCAACATAACAATGAAATAAGAAATTCCCCACCCAGTCGTGTGAAAATGGAGGTGAACATGAGGCACCAGAGGTGCTAGAACCCCTCAGCTCTGTAATATTCTAGAAAAAATTATCAGTTATATCATGAGTGTGTGTACATGTGGCAGAGCAGTGTGATCAACAGTTTATTGAGCTGCCTCACTAAATGCCATATTGTACATGTAAGCAGCGTTTTGTTCATTTTTTTTTTTTATTTTTGCTTCTAAGCGCCCAGAACTATATTTTATAGTAGACGACTGGTTTGTTTAACACTTGACAATTCAGCTTTCCATTAAAGTTTATTATCGTAATTGTCGCCAACCAACGTTTTGAATCTCCAATTATAAAGGCAAACAACAGAGCAGAAGGACGATGGATGCAAGCTACTTTATTCAGAACAGAAACCCAACTATTAAGGCAAGGTTTACTGATAATTTTATCCACACAGGCCACTAAAAATCCTCCCTCCCTACCCAGATTTATTTAAAAAAATGATGCTAAACAGGATATTTTTTTTAACCAACCAGCCAAAAGCTTTGCTTATAATTTCTGCCACCCCGCCGCCTGAGCCAGACGAAGTCCAAGTATGGCTATAGGGTTTCATCAAATATATTTAAAATTTCCTTTGGAAGGTAGTTTCAGTTAGCTTTTATCAAACAGAATAGCTTTGGGACGTTTGAAGAAGTCGGAACCAAAATGATCATGCACGTGGTTGTTGTTGTTGTAAATTGCGCCTGTCGCACTTTCGTTATCAAGTTCGATTTAGAGATTTAATTCTCCTTCAGCAGAAACATCTCATAATTCGTTTATACTTTACATCTGAAGATATAACCCCTAGCAAGTAAGTCGCTAGTTCAATTGTCACATCAAGAAAACAGACGTACGTCACCTCAAAGTACCGGTAAAGATCGGCTGCTGGTTGTCACATAAATAAATGAAGTCTGCAAGGGGTTTAGCGTGCATGGATACCTGAACTCGCTACTTATACTATAAAGGTTATCAAGACGTGAAAGTGATGAAAATTGCACAATAAGAACTTGAATAAAACTTGTGGAGATCAAATCTTGGATTACCTTGTACTGCATTCGCAGGCGGATCAATCCTAAGAAAAAAATTACGGGTTGGCCATGCATGGGTTATGTCCCCTGGTATTTCGTGGAGAGCATTGATCATTCAGAAAATAAAAAGATAATTTGGTATTCAGCGACAAAGCGGGCAATATTCCTTTGATTTTTGAAAGCAGAATGGAGAGAAAAGACTGATGAAAAGGGAAACATATGAAACGGGCTATAGAACTACCTTCAATTATTCTTGGAGCAGTTTTCATTAGGGTTGTATCGGGTACCTTATTCAGCAAAGACCATTCTATTACCCGAGGGTTCCCGATTGTCAGTAGAATTTGACCAAAGCATAAATCATAATAAAACTTGTTATTTTAAAAAAAATAAAAAAAATGATTCCACTATATCAATAACCCAAAAGATACAAAATTAGGCACACCTACAAAATACATTCTGCACTGGATAGAAGTTTTGAGCACCTGCCTTCAGTAGTTTTCAAGATATGGAATGTTAACAAAAATGGTACGGACAGACAGACAGATGGACCCACAACAATACCCCTTAGCCCATTCGGGCTGAGGGGTAAAAAAAATAGATCAATGGGAATAGTATTTATACTATTATTGATTTTGGGAATCAAGGCCCTTCGCAAACACCAGAAATCTTGCAATATGTTCTAGAGAGTGGGTTAATTTACTGTTTTTCTGCAAATACCATTAGTCTATTTCATTCCTGTGAAATGTAAATACATGTATAACATGCCAGAAACTGCATGGTTCTTGACTGATGAACTGAATGAAGAAAAAAAATCGACCATAGAGGTCCATGTCCCCCGCTAGCAGCACCAGTTATGGTGGATTACATCCACCATAACTGGCGCTGCTGCTGCGGGGGCCATGGACCTCTATGGTCGATTTTTTGGGGTCGATGATATCTCATATCATTGATAAGAGTATGATTTGAAAATGGAGATATCGCTGATGAGCTTAACATAATCTAATACAGCAGATGGCACCCATATTGGATTATGCACATCCATAAAACATAATACATGACTGTCCTCTCACTAAGGTCAAGGGACTCCCCAGTTGAATCGTACTCCAGCTATTGTCCGGACAAGATCAAACTGCTTAAAATCCAATGAAATCCAGTATGGCCGATGGTGGCCATATTGGATTAAGCACGTCCTTGAAAAACAATCCTAATCCTCCTCTCAACAATGTCAAGGCACTCCCCAGGTATGAAGTAGATCGGTTGAATCGTTCGAGTTATTGTCCAGACAAGATTCAACTGCTTACAATCCAATATGGCTGACGGCGGCCATATTAGATTATGCACATTGCTGGAAAACAATCCCAACCGTCCTCTCACCAATGTCAAGGCACACCCCAAATTTGAAGTTGATCGATTAAATCGTTCACGAGTTATTGTCCGGACAAGAAAATCTAAGATCCAACTGCTTATAATCCAATATGGCTGACGGTGGCCATATTGGATTATGCACATCGCTGAAAAAAAATCCAAACCGTCCTCTCACCGATGTCAAGGCACTCCCCAAGTTTGAAGTAGATCAGTTGAATCGCACTCCAGTTATTGTCCGGACAAGATCAAACTGCTTACAATCCAATGAAATCCAGTATGGCTGATGGTGGCCATATTGGATCAAGCATGTCCTTGAAAAACAATCCTAATCCTCCTCTCAACAATGTCAAGGCACTCCCCACATATGAAGTAGATCGGTTGAATCGTTCTCGAGTTGTTGTCCGGACAAGATCCAACTGCTTATAATCCAATATGGCTGACGGCGGCCATATTAGATTACGCCCATTGCTGGAAAACAATCACAACCGTCCTCTCACCAATGTCAAGGCACACACAAAGTTTGAAGTTGATCGGTTAAATCGTTCATGAGTTATTGTCCGGACAAGAAAATCTAAGTTCCAATTGCTTATAATCCAATATGGCTGATGGCGGCCATATTAGATTATGCACATTGCTGAAAAACAATCCCAACCGTCCTCTCACCAATGTCAAGGCATACCCCAAGTTTGAAGTTGATCGGTTAAATCGTTCACGAGTTATTGTCCGGACAAGAAAATCTAAGATCGAACTGCTTATAATCCAAAATGGCTGACGGCGGCCATATTTGATTACGCACATTGCTGAAAAACAATCCCAACCGTCCTCTCACCAATGTCAAGGCACACCCCAAGTTTGAAGTTGATCGGTTAAATCGTTCACGAGTTATTGTCCGGACAAGAAAATCTAAGATCGTACTGCTTATAATCCAAAATGGCTGACAGCGGCCATATTGGATTACGCACATTGCTGAAAAACAATCCCAACCGTCCTCTCGCCAATGTCAAGGCACACCCCAAGTTTGAAGTTGATCGGTTGAATCGTTCACGAGTTATTGTCCGGACAAGAAAATCTTACGGAATTACGGAATCACGGAATTACGGAATTACTGATGGCGGCCATATTAGATTACGCACATTGCTGAAAAACAATCCCAACCGTCCTCTCACCAATGTCAAGGCATACCCCAAGTTTGAAGTTGATCGGTTAAATCGTTCACAAGTTATTGTCCGGACAAGAAAATCTAAGATCGAACTGCTTATAATCCAAAATGGCTGACGGCGGCCATATTTGATTACGCACATTGCTGAAAAACAATCCCAACCGTCCTCTCACCAATGTCAAGGCACACCCCAAGTTTGAAGTTGATCGGTTAAATTGTTCACGAGTTATTGTCCGGACAAGAAAATCTAAGATCGTACTGCTTATAATCCAAAATGGCTGACAGCGGCCATATTGGATTACGCACATTGCTGAAAAACAATCCCAACCGTCCTCTCGCCAATGTCAAGGCACACCCCAAGTTTGAAGTTGATCGGTTGAATCGTTCACGAGTTATTGTCCGGACAAGAAAATCTTACGGAATTACGGAATTACGGAATTACAGAATTACGGAATCACGGAATTACGGAATCACGGACACCGGTGTTTCTAAGTCCCCCCCCTACTAAGTAGCGGGGGACAATAAAAAAATATTTAAACTCTTCGCATGAAGATCGAGCCCTTTAGAGTCGCACATCATTTGAGGTTGCACATCATTTGAGGTTGCACATCATTCGCAATGCACATATTTGAAATGACAATACATAAAAATGTGATTTCTAGATCAGTGATGTTGAGGTTGGATTGAAAGAGGAACTATATTATAAAACTTGAAATAAGGTTACATTTCTTTTCCAAAGTAAGCATATACAACTCATTACGTATTTGTACGTATACATGTAGTTAGGAATAACTGACCGTGCAATTTGGAGCACGTTCTTGGTGTAATTTTGTGTCATGATACGTGAATTATATAATCCCTTTTCTGACAGAGCTACATGTATTAACAATGTAATAGTTGGAGTGGAGGTATCATTTACAGTATGCAATGGGACACCAGCCTTGTGGGTAAACACTCACATTTGTATGCAAATAAAAGAATATAATGACAAATGTTTCCAAGCATACATGTACATGTGTAATGCTACATAATAATATGCACTGGTAAAGACTGGAACACCACAAACTCAGTTTTCCTACGAAGTACATGTAGGCTACCATCTGCAAATTGTCCGGTAGTCAGTCAGTCAGTTAGTGAGTCCAGCCAAAACCTTTCGTCGGCAAAATAAGGAGAACCTTTGACATTACAACCTTGATTTTTGGCATGAACGTGCATTAGGGCATTGTTACCAGCCAGTTTTGAGCTGACCGAATTCTGATGAAAATTTGATTTATAATTATTTTTTATTATTTATTGATGACTCAGCGAGTGCGCCCTCATGCCCATCGGGAACCCATGACAATGTTTCACTGTGACTTTTGAAGGTTCCCTGATACGGCATATCACGTTGGACACATCGGTCCTCTTAAAATCACTGAAGTTAAGCGACTTTGAGCCCGGTCAAGACTTGGATGGGTGACCTCGTGCTGTACTGCTGGGATGATCAGTGTCCATGGTAATAGGAACGGAGGGCGATAATAGTTGCTATGCTAATGAATAACCATCTGGAATAGTTAATAGCACCCACTGTCAATTAGAGACTGCTATATAAATTCTCTCACAGTAGCACATAGGGCCCCCAAGTCATCTCTCGAGTATACACTTACATGTAAATCATATCAAACCCTACTTCGTAGGTCCTGTGACGTTAGTCACACTGCCATGTTCATTAATATAGCTAGTTGAAATGTGTGGACACAAATATGGTTCATGTGAAAGCTTTAGGGTAAATCATAATTAGTTTGATCATCAAAAAAAAAATTATTATGTTGCAAACCGTATAAATTATTCGAATGAGTTCATTTTCAAAATTGAAATTCATCAGTGAAACGGTTTTGCAGATATCTCACTCACGTACATGTATGTGGGGACACTCTTTATGACTACAATATCCCTATGCCAAAAATGATAACAAAAAAAAAGCCAACTAAAATTAACTAATCATTTTGGGTAGGTAGGGTTAACCGTTACCTGAAACACAAATTTCTTTTTGGATGGCCTGACGAACCTCTTGATGGTGTATATTGCACATAATTACCGGTGGCAATTCAGTTTTTCATGTCTGAATGCCGGGATACAGTGTGCATTGCATGATCATGATTTTATAACAGGAAGTAGTGAAATCTAGCCCGTTATCTTTAATGACCCTCTTATCTAGGGATCATATAGGGATGCAGCACTCACACTGCTTGGTTTCGAAATGGTGAATCGAGAGGAAATATTGATAGATATTGAGGAAGCAAATGTTGGAAGATGATACATGTACATGTATGTACAGACATGGCAGATCAGGATTAATAACTACAGAGGGATATTGTACCGAACATTCGGAAACTGAACTGAGCTAACAAAACTGATACAGGGGGAGATAAGAAATGATTGTTGTATTATTAGAGCCATTCGGGAGGGTCTCAAAATCATGATCGCCTGAATCGAGAAGCAAAATGGATTTAGAAAACCAAAACTGTTGCCCCCGTCATTTGACAGAATGACGCTAGCTACATGTACACTTTATTATTGTTCTCAAAATTCACATAAATGAATTATGCTTTGATACTTATTATCCGATCAATCAATTGTGGGTTTTGTCATGATAATTGTATACAGTTTGAAATTATTTAACAAACAAAATGTCAGTCAGTCATTGATGACAGATGAAAAATTGCAATGGCATTATTCACATGGCAGTGTGACTAACATCACAGCACCTACGAATTTGGGTTTTATATGATTTAAGTGTGTACTCGAGAGATGATGTGGGGGCCCTCTACAGGTCGAGAGATCCCTCTATCTAGAAATAACTTGAAATAAATCTCACAACGGTAATCCCTCTAATAATTCAATCACAGGAAGTGAAATTGCCCACCATACAATGTGGTGTGATCAAATTTATTAGAACAAGAAGTTGACAAAATGGTCTACACGTGTAATATCATGCAGAGAATCCATCATTTCTTTGCTATTTCAAGGATATTAGACAGGGTTACTAGCCTTTGTGAAAGACAAAATTCCAGGACTTTTCCAGGTCCATACAACCTTTTTCCTGGACCTTTAACTGAATTTTCCTGGACATTTTTTAACACCTTTTACCATGTTTCGTTCAGCAAATTCAACATGTACATTTAGACTGAAATGAATATGTATTTCAACTATCACATTTCATACAGATCTGAATAGATCGAAGAAGAAATTCAGTTTGTAAGAAAGAAATTATTTTGTGGGGAGAGAGGACATTACAATTCAAGGACTTCTCCAGGACTCTTTACAAATATTGTCAGAATTCAAGGATTTCCAGGTCCTGGAATTTATTTTCTCAGAATTCAAGGAAATCAGGGAAAGCCAGGACCCATATGAACTCAGATTAGGGAGTTATCAAATCTATTAGAACAGCCCGTGTAAACTTTGAGACAATAGATCTGCAACATTTTGGAAGCTTTTACATGTATGTCAGATTATTGCAGTACGTGTACATGTAATTGGCAATATTACAGCACTGTCCAATGCCTATAATTTGGTCACATGACAGGATGCATTATGCAATGACATCGATCATAATGCACCTTCCACAGCTAAATGTAAACAATTCTGATCTCGGGCCATCCCTATATTGATGAACTACATGCGTATCACTAGCTGCAACCAATCAGAATGTGTGGATTAGTCATTGTATTCAAACACATTTCAACCCAGAGTTCAGTTCAAAGTTCCAACAGGCGGCACTGTGAATAGCCCACACTGCTGTTTCTGCCAAGGGGGCATTATTGATGTTCAATGTTCAGTGAATATATTGTGAAGACCAATTTGAAATCTAGCTTGATTTGAAGACATTTTTGAGCTCTTCGAGCCAACATTTTCCAAACACGAAAAAATGTGATTTTTTAAGATTTCCTGATTCTGGGCATCACAGTGACCTTGACCTGAATGTTGTTACATGACACAGCATCTCCACAGCATATGTATCTCTTGAAACAAAACATTTCAGCTTTTAAAGATTTCCTGATTTTGGGGTCACAGTGACGACCCTAAATTTTGATATGCGACACATCTTTTCCACCCTAATGAATCCACTCACAAAAATTTTCAATGATTTCCCGATTCTTAGGCCACCGTGACCTTTGACCTCTGAGCTCGGCTTGAATTTTGGTATGCCACACACCATCTCCCCATAGTGTGTCCACTCGCAAAAACTTTATCGGACTGTGGATAGAAAACTGTCACAGATATAGTCACAGTTCAATGATTTCTTGATTTTTAAGACAGTGATCTTTGACCTCTGACCTCCACTCCAATTTTGGTACACGTCATATTGTCTCCCATATGGTATCCACTCAAAAAAAATTGAAACTAGCTAGAAAACTGTCCCAGATATAGATCAAACATGAGGGGATGGATAGACGGATGGACAGAAACTATCAGCACTTAATATGTCCACCTACTGGGCGAGCATATAAAGTAAAATTAAAGGCACATACCTACCCCAATTGTACTCACAATATCACACATATTTTTTTTATTTGGCCTTATGGGAACAGTTGATATGCTATTAAAATCTAGCACACCATACACTTGCAAATCTAATCAGCGATTCACAGTCCCCATTCTGGGTCACATGTCAGACATCTGTTTGGATATTAGTCACCTTATCAAATTATCTACACGTGTTGTTGTTGTCAGTTGTGCAAGGTATGAAGTGGGGGGAGAGGGGGGGATATGTTTGACAATGTACGACTACCGTACCACATATGTAAAAGAAACAAACCTCATTGGGACAAACTGTCCTACCCAATAGCCCCAAAGAGAGTTTAACACTCTGTGACAAAGCTATAATATTTAAGCTTACTTATGACGAAAAATGTAAACAAGCACATTGACAGTTTCATCATTAATTAAATCCTATCTGCTCCCCCATTTGGATATGTCGCTTGTAGGATCTAACCAGCTTGCAGTAACGCGGGTGTCAACCAATCCCGAGAAATCTTCATCGTGCTTTGAAGGGAACATAATGGTAGGTGCTTGTTGGTTGGCTCTGTCGAATCAGACGCCACGCTGATGGGGTACATGTATCTTCTGACGTTGCCGTGCTCATGCCAGGTTGGCACCATAATGCGAGGTAGAATTATGGACTGGTCCTTGGCATAAACCTTGGGTGAAAGCAGAGACCCTGTCCCCATCCCCCTCTCCGACTGCAACTTGCAAGTAGTTAAAATGCGGATGTGATATCATATAGACTATTAAATATTGATGACCTGGATGCTCTGAACACCAAATTCAATTGAAATGAATAAGATCCTATATGTACATAGCGACATATATGACAGGGGAGCATTGATAGGATATTAATTTATTAAGACTGTCATGACCAGGTACCTGAAAACAAAGACAGACAAAATACCCACCTTGTAATCAATTGTGCCACTGGGCTTGGGCCTGGCCTTCCTTTTCTCGGAGATTTGGGGCACATCTGAAATGGACAGAACAGTTTGTTGGTGAACATGACGTTGAATAATATCAGCCATGTTGGAATAGGTCATCTCTAGAGAGCCTGTTTCTTCGTTGAAGGTGAGCATCAAAATGAATATGTCCATGTCATCGAGGTCACCTATGTCAGCATGATCCGTTCGAACGTTCCAGTTGTCAACAAACAGGTCTTCCATGTGTGACAACATAAATATTCCCATAAGACCGATTATCAATGACATACACCAAGGAATTTACACTTCCGAAAGCAATAAGCCTACTGGTGGCCACTCCAATATAATGGTACGGTACAAGTATGTACATAGCTTGAGTCAGTTTGTTTCTCTTACCACCAGAGAAATGTTGGCCAACCCCCTGTTTACATGTAAATCACCAAGAGTCTACCAGATAGTGAATGAGTGAGTGAGTAGGATTTAACGTCGTTTTCAACATTGTTTCAGTCATATCACGACGGTGCCTACATGTACATGTGCCAGAACACGAGAGTGTCCACAGTTCCTATTATTCTGGACACTGATCAGCCCAGTTAGTACAGCACCCGGTCACCCATCCAAGTATTGACCGAGCTCAACGCTGCTTAACTTCGGTGATCTGACGAGAACCGGTGTGCCCAACGTGATGCGCCGTACCCCCAGATAGTGAGGGAGGGACTATGATTTAACACCGCTTTCATCCATATTTCAGTCATATCACGATATAGGATCTTTTCACACCCGAGAACCCCTGGCACGGGTAGGGTCCTATTACGTTTTACACCCAGGACCCCACAAGTGAGGTCCTATTCCTTTTTACACCCGGGAACCCCACAGGTGCCCCAGTCAGTCGCCTCTTATGACAAGCTGTCTGAGGAGCTGAGGCCTATTCTTACCATGACCTGGCATGCCTGGGGTGTGCACAACAACATCCCAGGCCAACCACGGGAGTCTCACGTCAACAGCGTTCGAAATGGCGGCCTGCTATTGGCTAAAAGCAGGCCAAAATTTTGACAAAGCAGGCGATGTAGAAAATGAACTGCTAAAAAACAAAATCTTGACCGAAAGTAGCAGGCCATAATTTTCCTGGCCATTCCTACCTATATATAATTTTGTTTCCGTTGCACACAACGTAAGTTGAATTCTTCGTGGGTGATATCATCGTACAAATACTCCACTAAAAAAAAATCTGCAGAATAGGGCAGCGGTCGAAATAACGCCTGCCTACCTATACCGCCGCCGGCGCCGGCAAGTGAATTTTTCCGGTGACAAGTTGCAAAAAAATCTATCTGTCGCATGCGGAAAGTAGGATTCATCCAGCAAAAACGATAAAATGCGATCAATTTTCGTAAATACCTTTTAGGAGTCTAGATCTATCTGAAGGAACGGACAATCCAAGAAATAATCCATTGAAAATTTATTTCAAGCCGATCTTTGGCCATTGTTGTTCGACTTCTCGATCAACATTTCCCGCGCCAATTTCACTTCCGGTTGCGCGCCTATCCTTGCGCAGTAGTCCGGTGCATGCAAAAGTCGGACCTGTTACGAAACGGAATCGGACTATCTGTTTTTTTTCCAGTTGGTACCGGTGGTAAATAATATCGTTGGCTTCTTTTCTTGGGCTTCTATTCACAAGCTGAAGTTTTTCTAAGCAGACATTTCAGTTAATTGATAATTCCAACGGGACTCTGGTGGCTGATTCTAATTTATTGGAATCAGCAATTTACAAGGGGAGACTTTTGATAAATATAAGTAAATATAGTTCACATGATTTAGTTAACAACAAAGCTTTTGCAGTTCTAATTGCAGAAATTAGGGGGAATAGTTGTCTTTGACATATCAAAGTTTGACATCAACTTTCCATTGGTGCTCGAAGTTTTTAAAGAACGTGTGCCAATAAAAAAAATTAATAATAATAAATATAAAAAACGCCCACCTCATTTTTAGTTGGACAGTCAGCGAAGTTTTAGTGAAGTTTGACAGTAAAAAAAACCCACATACATAAAACTTCTTTTTTATTGCAATGTCTTATGCAGTCAAATAATTAATAATTAATAATTACAGCATTCAGCATCATCATAATTTCCTCCCAAGGTCATGAGAAGCTATAAAAGATTAATTAACAGAGGCCTTATTGGTGGATTTGCACATGTAGAAAAAAATAGCTGCCCAACTTCATAAATAGCAGGTGATGTTAGATTTGACCAGCGATTTTTTTTTTGATGGAAAAAAATAGCAGGTCATCACAAATTTCCTAATTCGGACCCTGGTCAATCCCTGGAATTAAAACACTGACGAGCTGAGTCGATTAAGTAAGTTGTGGATAACGGTCAATCAGTATCCTACAATGTATTCCAGTACATGTACATTAAGAATATCAGAGAAATTTGAAAAATACCCTCTGCTATGAGAAACTTCAGTCTCACCATAGCATACACAACCACAACATCTGGAATAGCGATGGCCTCAGTTATATGACACTCCACACTATAACGTCATCCAACAAGCAGTGACGACACCCACTTTTGACATTACGATGTTGACAATCAAGTCACACAGGCCGCTCTGCCAGGGCGGTCAAAAAAAAATTAAACAGCATACCATTTACAATTATTGAAGGCCTACATGAACATGTACAATTTTGCTAAACAAAAACCTTGATCATTTGCCACAAATTGGACAAAAATTAATATTTCATCTACAAAATAGCATAGGTACATGTACATCCTCTAATCATAAGACACATGTATATCAAAATTGATAATCATCCAGTGACAGCTGACAACTGCAGCAAACTTTCTACGTACAGATATACATGTGCAGTTCAGCTATAAAAAAAACTCTGTATCTGGGATTTTATCATTGGAGAACCCATGAAATCCCCAGGGGTAGTGCCATAACTGAACCCCCAGGTGGAATACCCATCTCCCAATATTATTATTTTATTTTATTTTATTTTTTTAGAATTTGCTAAACCAAAAACCTTATTTCCAGGACGGGGACACTGACATCCTCTTTCTCCCCTCACAATATCTCCCCTTTACTTCGTAAGGGGAGATAAACATAAAACTGGTGTGGCCTCAGCTTACCATTTACCAGACCTTGCGCTTTGAGGGGCGCTCTCGCTCCCTATCGCATGCCTAAAACGCATCCCAAGCGCGCAATTTATAGCGCGCCTTCATTCTGATCGTTTAGTTTCCTTTCCTATTGAAAAATGCAACGAATATCTATCAACTGTGCGCTGAGAAGGAGGATATCCTTCCCACTTTGAATCTGACCAGAACGTGGCCATGTTTTGCAAAACGGCATCATGGGATTAATACCGGAAGTTGGCAAGTCGAAATCCCGCGAGATCCGACGTTACCGCGATGTTCCAGTATGGCAGCCATCTAGAGGAAACTGTGTGAATCTGTCAACATTTCTCGCGTGGAATGTCGATGACATCGGTTATATAACGGGTCATGTTCTGATGTCAAAAGTATGGTGCAATGTTTGCAGAAAATATGACAACAAAGTCAAATCAGACCACTGCATACGTTGGAAAACAAGATTGGAGATTGACACTTGCATCAATGGCACAAGCTTCGTAACCAAACACAATGTTACGAGGCATTCATCGTCGATGGTAAGTTTCAAGAGGGAAATAATGAAACAAAATTGTTGTTAATAACCCTGTGTATTCTTTAGTTTGTGCCCGATCAATCCATTAGATATGATAACACGCACATGGTTGAAAGACCAGGGAGGTAACTCCATTCAGTTGGCTGCATAAATAATATACTAAGGGAAGTAACTTATTTTCCAATCTTTATTTTCTTTCAAATTCCAAGTGAACTTGCATCAATGCATGCAACTTCTTGGTGAGAAATTTTTATTAATTTTATTTATGGTACATAACCAATAAATCCTTCAATCACCTGAATAAACTCTCATCCCCTCAGATTAATCCCCCCCTTCCAGGCCACCAGATCATTTTGTGTAAAGTTTGTGTAACTTATTTCCCTGATCTAGTAAATCTGTGTGGAATTTCACTACTGTGATTGAGTAATTAGATAATTTACCACAATAAATCACAAGTTTTCTTTGATGTCTTACGCTACATGTATCTATTTAAAATAACCAACCTTTTATTTTCAAATCAGGCATGTCAATACATGTATCCAAATATTTATTAAAAATAGAAATCATTTTCCTCGGTAAATCTGAGAGAGCTATTTGCCGCTCTTTGTCATTCTCCTTGACGACTTCAAGGCAGTGATTTGCCACTCCTGCATGTCCTGCTTTTTTCAATCGTCAAGGTCTGGTATACATGTATCGTGTATTTATAAGACAGTAAATATTCTTCAGGAAGATGTACATGTACTCAATGAATTTCTTGGATGCAGAGTCAGGAGGGATTGATTGAGTTCTGGAAGATCCAAAAATCGGACTACATCTCGCGTTTCTAACTCTGTAATAGTTCTACCACTTTACTTCTATTGACTTTGCACTTTTTAATACGCACTTGCTATATTGGCTGCTGCGTTTCGGGTCGTTCAGATAGACACCCCAGCCTGTCTTCTGGGAATGAGACAATCAGGATAGCCCTTAATGTACATGGTACGACATCGACGATCGTGTGCTCGTTAATAAATCAGGCTGAGGAGGCTCCCCATCACAGGGTAATATTGTTTTTCCTAGCTGAAAGTACAATTTCCGTCCTGCCCGGGCCTCGACTGGACCTCTGCATGTCCGATTAAACAAGTCGATTTGGAGGAACGGAAAAGGCGCTTGTCCAGCGACTGGATGATATGGCAATGTTAGTCCTCCGCGGATCAATAAAATCTAACTGAAGGCTAAAAGCATCCGATTGGGGAGAAAACAAAGCGATTCTCTCTTCCTCCCCTACTTTCACGTACATGTATATCTGACACGATTAAACACCCAACGGCCATTGCATCAGACAATATCGGGACAAATCTCAGATTGTGAATGTGAAGTATCCATAAACTTTCACCGTAAGCATCTTAGAATAGCTAGTCTGGTCCATCTAGCCCCATCAGGCAGCTTTTTACGCCACATCGTAACTTTCCTGCCTCGCAATGGAAAAGACAGAGGATGATGGCAGGCGATTGATTTCTCACAAAAACAAACAAAATCAGGGGTCGCGATAAAATGAAATTATCGCACCGGAGAATGGGGGAATTGTAGCTCGATTGCGACATCGAATACACCGCTCCTCCCCCCCCCCCCCTTCAAATCCCCACAATGTATTGATGTATCACCAGTAGTCCTTACGAGGCCATCGAAGGGGGTGGTGGAGGTAGATTCTATGTGGTTATGAGAAGGGAAATAAAGATATCTGATCGGAGGTTAATTACTTATTAAGTTTCTGGATGGCTGTAGGAAGGGCAAGTTCTGGTTTGGGGCCATCGTATCTAAACATAGAAATATTGATTAAATCATTTAAAGCTCAGCATTCAGCAGCATGGAAAGGGGGGGGGGGAGATACTGTTTGTGTTATAGGTGCTAGACCAGATGATAAGCATATCTTTTAAAAGATACATGTACATGTACATCCACATGTAGGTTGAAGATAAGTATCCAGGGAAGTTGTTTCCTTGGGTGTGTGATGTGCACTACGGTTAAATCTCGTGTTGAGGGTGAGGGAGGAAATACGCTGGATTTTGGATTTACTGGTTATAATGCCCGCACTGCTTACACATAACATGTTACTATGTTTCCACTCTTTAATCTTGTGTATAATATTAATATGTTGCCTTTAGCCTGTCATGCCTGTTTGGCATAACGGAGCAATATTGTTGATTCTGATTCTGTATTTATATACATGTATCATATTATGACATCAACAGGCCCGTTACAGGATGCTGTGGGAACGTGCAGTCTTGCGGTTGAATTATCTACACACAAATGAACATTTTAACAGCGTGCACTAAAAGGCTTGTGTTCACAGACATGACAGACTCTCGTATTTGTAAGATCAGCGACAGCTGTTGATCACTCTAGTCTCGTGGATTTTGTTTTGCGCGAGTGATGCAAGAGTGATCACACTCTCCACTGCATTTCCAATTTTCAGAAGAGTGATCGAAAACTCTCTTGAAGAATACGTTAGGAGAGTGACGGAGAGCGAGAATTTTGACTCTCCTTGTGTCCGTACATTTCGAGTGAGCGAGTAGCAGGGTTTAACGTCGTTTTCAACCTTGTTTCAGTCATATCACGACGGTGCCTACATGTACCAGAACACGAGAGTGCTCACAGTTCCCATTACCCTGGACACTGATCAGCACAGCCAGTACAGCACCCGGCCATCCATGCAAGTATTGACCGAGCTTAACATTGCTTAACTTCGGTGATCTGACGAGAACCGGTGTGTGTTCAACGCTATAAGCCGTACCCCACACATTTCTAGCCAACTGTTTATGATACTTGCAGATGGCCCCTGAACACCCAACAATACACTGTTCAGTGCAGAGCTGACCGACAGTATTCAAGTCACAATTGGTGTACCACCTCACTTATATACCGCTCACAATAATTACAGAGAACTCACTCGCTGGTGAACATGTGCCGAATCCAGGATCGGACCAAACTTATCAGTGTCTATTGATTTTCTCTGCTTTTCAAGGACGAAGACTGGTTTGTGACTAAACAGAGAAGGGGAGGGAGTAATTCGTGACCCCTTCCTGTTGTCTGGTCTCTGGCACAGTTCATGTATATATACATGTAGGCTCATCAACAACCATACACAATATTACAAATTCAATCAGCAGACCGCCATTTTCAGAATTTTCAGATCAGCCGCTGGCCTGACACGAAATGTACATTCACTCCACAGATACATGTTCTCGAGTCTATCAGGCTCGAATACAATTAATTCATTAACAGGAAGTGAAATTTTCCTCTGTAAAATCAGAAGGCGATCAACAAGTATTTGTTTTGTTGTTGTATTCTTTAAACCAGCCTAATCTGGGTGTAAAAGATTAACATGTCACTGTGTGTGTGGTCCTCTTTGTAACAAACAGAACACGCTTTAATAACACAACGAGAGATCCTGAAGGATCTTGGAGCCCACCATTGTCCGAGAATTGTAAGCTATTGACAAGAGGATCTTTTTGTCCATTGTTACTAAGACGATTGAGTTGTAATTTTGTTTACAGAATTTCGAATCTGAGCGAAAAAGATCGAAAATAGGACAGTGGAAAACACCAAGATGTAATCTTTCTAAATTTCAGGAGTTTTAAGATTTCTAGAAACTGTACTTATATCTGTTGTTATAGTACATGAGAAATGAGCAAAGTTAGTCTGAAAGTGAATGTACATGTATGGAGGATCCTTCGTCTTCGTTTTGTAGTATTTTTATTTTATTTATTTTTTTGCACGGACTGAAGAAAACTGATTTAAAATTTGAAGAAATACATTTTACTTCCGAATTATTTGAACTCCTTGATATGGAAGGTGAAGATATGGATATTCTCTATAGTCAATATATAGAATATCTCCCGCCGTTTGATCCCCCCCGACTCTTGTGATGCAACTCAGGAATACCGTATTAATTGGATTTTCGAATCGGACCAAAAAAGGTATCTTGCACAACTAGGCCCCATGTGGGACCTGTGTACCAAATTTCAGAAAGATCCATGAAATATTTCCTGAGAAAATGCGATAACAAGGTTTCATGGGGAAATCCAAGATGGCTGCCTGGTGGCCATATTGGATTTTCGAATCGGACCAGAAAAGTTTTCTTGCACAACTAGACCCCAAGGGGAACCTGTGTACCAAATTTGAAAAAGATCCATGCAGTAGTTCCTGAGAAATCGTGGTAACAAGGTTTCATGGGGAAATCCAAGATGGCTGCCTGGTGGCCATATTGGATTTTCGAATCGGACCAGAAAAGGTTTCTTGCACAACTAGACCCCAAGGGAAACCTGTGTACCAAATTTGAAAAAGATCCATGCAGTAGTTCCTGAGAAATCGCGGTAACAAGATTTCATGGGGAAATCCAAGATGGCTGCCTGGTGGCCATATTGGATTTTCCAATCAGACCAGAAAAGGTTTCTTGCACAACTAGACCCCGAGGGAACCTGTGTACCAAATTTGAAAAAGATCCATGCAGTAGTTCCTGAGAAATCGCGGTAACAAGGTTTCATGGAGAAATCCAAGATGGCTGCCTGGTGGCCATATTGGATTTTCCAATCAGACCAGAAAAGGTTTCTTGCACAACTAGACCCCAAGGGGAACCTGTATGCCAAATTTGAAAAGATCCATGCATTAGTTCCTGAGAAATCGCGGTAACAAGGTTTCATGGGGAAATCCAAGATGGCTGCCTGGTGGCCATATTGGATTTTCGAATCAGACTAGAAAAGGTTTCTTGCACAACTAGACCCCAAGGGGAACCTGTGTACCAAATTTGAAAAAGATCCATGCAGTAGTTCCTGAGAAATCGCGGTAACAAGATTTCATGGGGAAATCCAAGATGGCTGCATGGTGGCCATATTGGATTCTCCAATCGGACCGGAAAAGGTTTCTTGCACAACTAGACCCCGAGGGGAACCTGTGTACCAAATCTGAAAAAGATCCATGCCGTAGTTCCTGAGAAATTGCGGTAACAAGGTTTCATGGAGAAATCCAAGATGGCTGCCTGGTGGCCATATTGGATTTTCGAATCGGACCAGAAAAGGTTTCTTGCACAACTAGACCCCAGGGGAACCTGTGTACTAAATTTGAAAAAAATCCATGCCGTAGTTCCTGAGAAATCGCGGTAACAAGGTTTCATGGGGAAATCCAAGATGGCTGCCTGGTGGCCATATTGGATTTTCGAATCGGACCAGAAAAGATTTCTTGCACAACTAGACCCCAAGGGGAACCTGTGTACCAAATTTGAAAAAGATCCATGCAGTAGTTCCTGAGAAATCGCGGTAACAAGATTTCATGGGGAAATCCAAGATGGCTGCCTGGTGGCCATATTGGATTTTCCAATCGGACCGGAAAAGGTTTCTTGCACAACTAGACCCCGAGGGGAACCTGTGTACCAAATTTGAAAAAGATCCATGCAGTAGTTCCTGAGAAATCGCGGTAACAAGAATTGTTTACGGACGGACTGACAGACGACGGACCACGGACGAAAAGTGATTTGGACAGCCCACCATCTGGTGATGGTGGGCTAAAAAGTTGATAATGATCCAAATAATACATAATTCATTATTTTAGTGATTTTAGAGAATACATGACCAGATCAAAATTATTAGAATGGGTAATTAAATTCTGTCCACACAAGGGAGATTTAAGAATTGATTATTTAGTGATTGAATTATTAGAGGATTGAATTATTAGAAAAATGAATTATTAGAGGGTTGAATTTTCAGAGGATCGAATTATTGGGGGACTGAATTATAGGATTGAATTATTAGAGGATTGAATTATTAGAGATTTAACTATTAGACGATTGCATTATTGGAGGATGTAATTATTAGAGTGAGTGAGTGAATAGAGTTTAACATCGCTTTCAACAATATTTCAGCTATATCACGACGAACCAACTAAGCACCACCCAGCCCAGTCGTGTTCCTGCTACTTCAAAGAAGAAATCTTTGAAGCAGCATGGAACCAGACACCTCCATCCACCCTATAAAACACTGAGGACAGCGCACAAGACACAGACAGGACGAATTATAGAGGATTGAATTATTAGAGGATTGAAATATTAGGAGAACTGTATTATTAGAGGATTGAAATATTATCGGATTAAATTGTTAGACTAATTGGATTATTAGAGGATTGAATTATTAGAGGATTGAATTATTACAGAATTAAATTAGAATTGAATTATTAGAGGATTAAAATTATTAGAGGATTGAATTATTAGAAGAATTGAATTATTTAAGGATTGAATTACCGAGGATCGAATTATAGAGGGTTGAATTATTAGAGGATTGAAATATTAGAGAAATGAATTTTTAGGAGAATTGAATTATTAGAGGACTGACTTATTAGAATACTTGAATTATTAGAAAATTGAATTATTAGAGGATTAAAATTATCAGAGGATTGAATTATTAGAGGATTGAAATATTAGAAGAATTGAATTTTAGAGGATTGAATTATAAGACAATTGAATTATAAGAGGATTGAATTATTAGAAGAATATTAGAGGATTGAATTATTAGAAGAATATTAGAGGATTTAATTATTAGAAGAATATTAGAGGATTTAATTATTAGAAGAATATTAGAGGATTGAATTATTAGAAGAATATTAGAGGATTTAATTATTAGAAGAATATTAGAGGATTGAATTATTAGAAGAATATTAGAGGATTGAATTATTAGAAGAATATTAGAGGATTTAATTATTAGAAGAATATTAGAGGATTGAATTATTAGAAGAATATTAGAGGATTGAATTATTAGAAGAATATTAGAGGATTGAATTATTAGAAGAATATTAGAGGATTTAATTATTAGAATTGATGCTTGAAATATTAGAGGACTGATATATTAGAAGAATTGAATTATTAGAAAATCTGCGGCACTTCTATCTCAGCAAACTTAACAATTTAAAGGAAAATTCAAAAATTCTCGAAAAATAAACGTTTGAATTTGGAGGTTCCAGATTTTAAACTGCAATAATTTATCGATCTCAAAAATATCTGTTTGAAAACAATTGGGGCTGTGACCTATTGAGCCATGACGTTGGAAACTATGATCATAGCAAATAAGCAATATTTCCATCGTAATGACAATAACGTCTTGAAGCTACAGGTAATGCCTTTGTTGACTTCATGAACAGGTGGTCATTCTCAAAAGTTGTGCAACTAATGTCGCAACAGGATGTCTGACAAAACCGTCTTGTCCATATTATAAGATGTGATTGTAATCAACCTCTGCCATCATGGGTCAGAGGTTTAGCTTCAGTATGTTTTTCACCACATCTTTTTATTTATTGTGCTGAAAAATCAAATTTGATCCAACTTGTTGAAGAAAAAAAATTATCAACTTGTTCTTTTGCACATCTTTTCTGCATGTTTTCATGCCAAGTGTGTAGGGGGTATTTGGTGGAACCTTTAAATGTAAATCCTTTAATAATTCAACCACCCTATCAAATTCAATCACCTCCAATTAAAATTTTTGGACAAAATTTAAACCAATGTCCTGATAAATTTCATTATTATTGGACTATCTGCATGGTTTCAAACCATTCTGTCAATTTCCTGTTCTATTAGATTTAAGCACCCCCTGATTTTAAGGTTGGAAACTTCACTTCCTGCAGGCCTCAATTTAAGGTGGTAACCTGTTTTCAGGTTGCCTGGAGGTTGCCATATGAAAAATAGTGGTAACCTATTTTCAGGTCCCCATAATTTTGACTAATAATATGACATTAGGTTAATAATTATACAATAGGTTCCCACAGGTTACCAGTGTAGAATTCATGGTAACCTGTCAGAGTTAGATACAGGGTCTCACAGCGTCCTTAAAAAGGACAACTATAAAATCAAATGACCATTTTTTCACAAAATCAAATGCCTTTATTTTAGAAAACTCATAGATTAAAGTGAATATCAGGGGCAAAAGGCATAGTAGTTTGTGTAAAACACTCAAAGAACACAAACTGACAATGTTTTGGCATGTTCAACACCATTTGAGTGATATTAGCCATTTTGCAAAATTAGGTTTTTCAAATAACGACAAAGCTATTTTCAAACAAGGACTTTGGCGAAAATCCTGCATCTAACCCTGCCTGTTTAGAGGTTACCATCAGCACTCCTTAAATTGAGGCCTGATCCTGTAATTAAATTATTAAAGGTTTTACCGTGTATCATGCCTGTCTGAGAACCATTGAGCATATACTAAGTCAATCACGAGACTTAAGACATTCTATCAGTACATTTACGTATATCCTGGTCTTAGTGTTGTGGCAGCTTTCCACAGTTATTGATCCAGTGGAGAGCGAAACTGGGTCAGACTAGGCCTTATTAAGATGATCTACGGACTCGGAGGCGAGTTCATAAATGATCGCATTCCTCGATTATTAGGCCAGTACGACTTCAGTGGAATACCTTTGTTGTGCTGGTCCGCTGGGTGAAAATGGAGTACTATCTCTGAAGTGTTTTAATTAGAGCAGCACTGTTTGCCTCGATGCTCCATTGTAGACTGACCCGGAATCACTGTTAATTTGACTGGTTTACCAAAGTCAAACTTTCTTGCCTAATATATTGGTGAAAGTGTATTCGCTATTCCTTGTTTACATGTGATGCATTCGGGCACGCTCTTAGCTACATATAGCAATGAGTGTCGGGTCTTTGAGACTCCCAATTTCAAATATCTCTCTCGACTGCATTTCCAACCTCCAGAGAGATCGAAAGGCAGACATGACACCCCACTCAGTCACATTATACTGACACTGAGCGAACCAGTCCTTGTTCTATCCTCTATGCCGAGCATAAGCGAGGAAGCAACAAGTTCCGTTTTTCAAGTCTTTTGTATGACCCGGCCTGGGATTGAACACCTACCGCTTACGAGGCCGACGCTCTAACCAAGGGCCATCGTAATGTCGTTGACTATTTTAAATTAATAATTGAATTACAGGAAGTGAGATTTCCCACCATAAAATCATGGGGTGTTCAAATTTTTTACAACAGCAAGTTGACAACAGTCAACAATCAGGCAGGTAATTAAACTGATATATATACATGTAAACTGATTTTAGGGACTGACTGAATTTTGGCCACAAAATGATTATCAGATTTAATACATGTAGGGTGATAGAATTATTAAGGGCTTAACCATACTTCATTGGGACAGTGACGTTCATAGATGGGGACTATTTACATGATTGGTTCACTGTGCCCATTCTCATGATGTGATTTGTAGCAACAACTCGACGGGGGGTGGGGGAATCCCCCCCGATTTGTAGCATACATGTACAACTAGTTGCATGAAATAGGGCCTGTTCTATTTCATACCACTTGTAGCATGTGAAGAAAATTGTTGGAGTGTTTTCACGATGCAAACAAGTTGTATGCTGCAAGTTGCTAGTACAAATTGCACCCTGAGAATGAGCCTTGAGGTCAATCTATTGATGAAGATTTATACTGGAAAACCCAGATTTTATAGTGCCTAAAAGTAACCAGGCCAACAGGCACTGAACTAAAGACATGACCTAATGATTACACACTGAATGTATGTAGTATACATTTACAATCACACTATTAGAATTCAATTGCCCCAAAATTTTGTGGACAGACTTGAAACAGCTGTTCTAGAAAAAATTGATCACCCTCTAAAATCATTAAAATAACGAAGAAATAATGGATTTTGATTTTATGATGGCAAATTTCACTTCCTGTGATTGAATTATTTATAGCGGAGTTATTCGGCACACCCGTCAGTTAAGACAACTTCAATCGGCAACACTTTGCGTGCAATATACTTGACCCTTTTCACTCCTTGGTTAAAGGTGAACTGCAAAGGTTTTCATATTTCCCTATTTATATTCTTCGCGGGCTAGTTAATGATGGACATATCAGCCCAAATACTCTGTTTGGTTTTATTTGAAGTATTTTGTCTCCTGGTAGCTTTTGAAAAGTGATTTAAAGTTGGCATCTCAAGCCCGGCTGATTTCAGAAATGAAATCCGCATCGCTTATCTGCCCTTGTTTGACGTTCGATTGTGACGTCACATCAGACCATCTTGCCAGGCGTCAATATTTGTAACGTTCAGTCTCCGGGCGGCTGGTCTGACGTGACGTCACAAGCAAGGAAAGATAAGCGATGACGTTTTGCAAATCTGAATTCAGCTGTGCTAGGGGTACCGACTTTTAAAAAGATTATAGCAGACAAGATAATTCAAATTAAACCAAGTGAAGTAGATAGACCGGTATTTCTATCATTATTCAACCTATATAAAATGTGAAAAGGGGAATCTAAAAACCTTTGCATTTCACCTTTAAATGGTTCCCCACATGTAGTCACCTATTGTACGTATCTTACATGACGGATTTGCCAATTATTTATAGAGGAATTACTGTATTCCGTCATCCACCCTACTTTTACCTGTGATTGTTGTTGTTGTTAAACTGATAGGCCTGAAGTCCTCCATGACGGTAATGGTCATCTGTTTCGGAGGTAGAGTTTGTCCGTTTTGGATCCTTGACCCACTTCCTGAATCCATGGCGTCTGAGGTCACATGACTGTCCACCGACTGTGCCTTTTGCCTGTAGAACGAATACAGAACCGTTACTGTTTGACAAAGTTGTAGATGTATATCCTCTCTTTAACTCAACAGTGACAATCTTCCGTTCTGTCGGCTTTTCTTCTGCCTTTCTCTGCGTTGCCTCGTATATGATGGTAACAACCGAAATGCGAAGAGTAACCACTGACTCTACGTTATGTACATAATTGACAGACGATTTTAAACCAATGGAATTGCATGAAACCATTTTATCCTAATCAAAAATCCCTATGCCCAGTGTCCTGATTATCTTTTCATTCAGTTCACGTATGCGAATAGGTTATTTAGAAGTTCCTGATGTACTAGAGGCTTACCAAATGGAAACTGGGTACCATATTTAATCTGGCAGATCACCTTGATAGCTTTAGGTGCACCACCATCATTGTTGACACGGACAGTTCCTTGTCTTTTGAGGACGAAATAATGCCAGATAGTGAGAAAGATTCTTATAATTGGGGCATGCTGGGGGGGGAGTGTGATTTGGCTTTTAAGTCACACTCATTCAAGGTTGTTTCACTCATATGGTGACAGTCACTTAAAGAGAGAGAGCGAGAGAATTAAGGTTTAATGTCGCATTCAGCAATATTTCAGCTATATAGCGAGACAGTCAGTTAGGTTGGTGGAGGAAGCTGGAGTGCCCGAAGAGAACCACCGCCGGTCGGCAAGTAACTGACAAACTTTCACACATGGACCAGCTGGGCTCGAACCCGTGCAGGTTCAGCGGTATGAGGCTAGCAGTCACCAGCGAAGCGCCTTAGACGACTAGGCCACCGAGGGGCCCCTGGGGCATGCTAGGAACTGGTATTTGGCATTCCAATGGTGTTCCAGGCATACTTTTTGGAACTCAGCAGAGAAAGAATGGCTTATGGCATGCCATACAATATGGCAGGGAGAGAATATGTAATTCTAATCGCAACTCCTCTTCATGCTGATTGGAAGACTAAATTGGTCATGGTGTATCTCATTTGGATAACTGGATATGCTATTCCTACATATCAAGCAATTTGGGCCCTAATTTCAAGAAATAATTGCTTGACTGTCCAGGCGATATACTGCCATACATGTATGGCCTGACAGCAACATGCAAACATTATTCGTTATATTATACACTGAATCTTCAGCGAAATGAGAGTACTGGTACATCAATATTTAGTATGAAATGTCAGCAATAAAATGAAACACAGGACCAGCTTAAACTGGCACACTAGCATGTAGGCCGCCGACTATCAATGTATTTCGCGTATCTTGATTTCCATGAAACCTAACACGCTGTACATAAATTCAAATCTGCCAACACAAGGAAATTATAGTCACTCTGCACACACAGTGGAAATAAACAAATGCAGTTAATATTCATACAACCCTCTTCATAACAACATTAGTCCCAGTTAAATTTGTCAATATAATGAATTTGCTGTTATAACGAACAGAGAATAAATGTAATTAGGTAATTTACATTTGTTTCTTTGTAATTATAATGAAGTTTCTGCTGTAACGAATATCGTTATAATGAGGGTTCACTGTACATGAATAAAGCTAGCACCATGATGAGATTTATTTTGCATGGTTGCACCAAAGATTAATCCCCATTGGATTTTAGGAGTGAGGCCATTGTCACTTGATTGGTTGTTTAGCATGACCACCCTCACGGAAATAGGGCGCAATTAGGGCGCATTTAAGGCGCAAATGGGGCGCATGAATTGAGACAGCTAGGGCGCGCGCCCTATCTGCGCCCCCAACTTTGCCATTAGACTCAATATGGCTAGGGCGCAAATTAGGGCGCGTTCCAAATATGTTAATTGCGCCTTATATGCACCCTATTAGAGAATAGGGCGCAGTTGGGGCGCAGTCTTAGGGCGCAGATAAGGCGCAGTTGGGGCGCAGAAAAGGCGCAGTTGGGGCGCGATTAGGGCGCACTCTCAGAATAATAGCATGAATGTTGTACTGATAGGGCGCAGTTAGGGCGCATTTGGGGCGCAGTTAGGGCGCAATTAGAGTGCAGTTAGGGCGCAGTTGGGGCGCAGTTAGGGCGCAGTTGGGGAACAGAACAGTATACATGCCATGCTAACCATGTTCTACCCTCGGTAAATAAAGTTTATCTATCTATCCATCATGTACATAAATTGAAGATATAAGGTGAAAGATGATTATTGGCATCTAACTAGTCTAAATAAATCTAATTTTGCTGTGCAGGTACATATTATTTTCATCTACATGTACAATGTGCATTCGTGGTTAGAATTACATTTATTGAATTGGTACATTAGGTCATCTGACACTGTCGCTCACTTTTTCTTGAGTTTTTTTCTTCAAATTACTTCTACACATACCTGAAACCCTTTACATCATCCACTATCCACAAAACAGAGGTATAACACTCACCAAATCTTGTTAGATGGGCATGAAATCTTCAAATTCAAAATGGTTCTTTGAAAACCAATATGTCTGCCTTTCTTTTGTTAATATCAGCCAATAAGATAAAGGTCATGTGACAGTTTTGACTAATCAGATAACATGCTATTGTGCAGATAATAGGGCGCAGATAGGGTGCAGTTGGGGCACAATTAGGGCGCACTCTGAGAATAATAGCATGAATGATCATGTACATGTACTGGTAGGGCGCAGTCGGGGCGCAGATAAGGAGCAATAGCTTCTTCAAGTAAAAGTCTGATTTTTTTGTTGAAATAATGTTATTAAATTTAGTATGAAAGTCCAAATTTTACATTAATGAATTTATAGCCCAGAATAGTGAAGAAAGCAAACAGTCTGAATTTTTGGGAAAAACTTTTTTTTACTAAGACATGCATGCACATGTCTTTAAAATGACACACATGCATATGTGATTACTAGCTAAATGAATGTTGGTGAAAAAAGTTCAGAAGGCACAAGTATACATGTAGGGTTCACTCTGAATTTTAGATAAAATGGTTATGTCCAGAGGGCGCATTTAGGGCGCAGTCTGAGTTCTCGAAAAAGTAGTTATGTCCACAGGGCGCAGATAGGGCGGTCTGAAGTTTGGAGAAAACATCAATGTCCACAGGGCGCAAGTAGGGCGCAGTCTGAATATCAGAGAAAATTTCAAACTAAATAAGGCGCAGTTAGGGCGCGCACGCTATCTCTAGCTTCTAGGGCGCATTCCTGAAGGGCGCAATTAGGGCGCAGCAGGGTGGATGGGATGAAGAAATGGGGCGCAATTAGGGCGCAGTAGATAGACAAGGCGCAAGTAGGGCGCAATTGGGGCACGCGCCCTAAATAGGGCGCGCGCCCTATTTCCGTGAGGGCAGCCCTCATCTATATTTTGAGGGTAGATAATTAAAATAGATGAGGGATTTACACTTCAATGAGTAAAACTTACTCATTTCTTCATATTCATATACAATTCGTTAGCAATTTAATAATTGATAATAAATAATTATAGCACCTAGCATGTGCATTTCAAAAATCATGGTGATGCTACATGTAAGCAACCAATCAAGTGACAATGGCCCGAATTCACATAATACAACAACAACAACAATACAAAAGGCCTCGTCCTTCGAAATTTAACAGGCATTGAATTTCGAAACGCAACAGGCCTTGTCTTTCGAAAATGATACCTACAAACTGATCTCCTGGTGAAATCTTGGAGAGTAAACGTTTGAGTTAGGAGAATGATTGTAGACTAAAACAATAACAATTTTAAGAACTGCTCAGGAGAAGGATTTTGAGCTCTCCTTGAACGAGGTTTGGTGATGGAAATCTCTCTCCTGTAACGGCAAGGCCTCTAAATGCAATGTTTACTTCCTTTCTTTGCCTCCGGGGGTCTTTTTACCCTTCAAACATATAAATGCTGGGGCGCTACAACGGACACCCCAGCCCAAACTCAAAGGCTGGATCAGGCCCTGAAGTCAGTTGGCAAAACTTTAACTGCACATATATCGTTGTTGTTGTTGTACCATCCAGAACAGAACTTACATGTACACTGGGCACCGATAATACTACATTGTATATTCAGACCCATGTACATAATGTGGTAACACTTTCCAGGCTGTAGACTTCAACTAAACAACATGCAGAATTAAATATATGGCAGCCCCAGAACCTGACAGAATATCACCTCTATACTCTTTCTAAACACACACATTACATTAACCCCCTGCCTTGTAAACACTATAATTTGTAAAACCCTGAAATACTCGAGACTATTTTTAGCTGGTCATGGCCTTAAACACTTTGACACCAGTGTAGTATGATGTAATTTTGAATGTTATCATGACTGTGAATATTAGCTGACCAATGAAAACAGATTTGATCTGGAGCTGCATGCTGTGGCCAGCTGATTACAGTCCCTGTCACAATGTCCCCACTGTGACCTTAACAACCCCCCGCAATCACAATGACATGGGATGGTCCATCAGAAGCCCATTTCTATACCAACAGGTACATGTATAACAGGATGTCATCAGATCAGTTCAATCCTTTGCTAAAGTAAAACAACATATTGGTACAGCCATATGTACATGAAATTGCTTCATTGTTAGTTGACACAGGCACAATGGAAGGATGGTATGGGGGGGAGGGGGGGAGGGCAACTCGGGAGAGCAACTCAGTAGGGAATGGAAGGGGCACCTGCCTTTCTGGTCAGTCCAGTGGCCCTCCCCTGGGGAAAATTGTGAAGTTTTAGCCATCACTCAATGCAGTGTAACTCAATGCAGTGTACATAGGGCATTCGAGAGTAATTTAGCGGTATGAAGCAAAATTATTAGAAGAGCGGTCGGGGAGCAAAGTTATTCTTCTAGCTCCTATATTTGAATACTGGGGTGGAGGGGGCACCATGTCCTCGCTCCTGTTAACATTAATGTACCTGAACAATAACTTTTTTTCTAAGAGTCCTTCCAGAAATTGTAAACTAAATGGCCAAACAAATTAATAATGGATAACTTCTTTAGATTATGAACCATCAGCCCCTACAATTACATGTACCCACAACATTCATATGCAGATATAACGCACATGAGAGAGATAAAGCTCAGTAATTCTGAACATAACGTTGACTGCAGGGGTCGAAATGTTTAAAATAATTTACCTGTCACATGAGACAGGTGACCAAAAATTTTACCTGTCACCTTGTGATTATTGAAATTGCCAAGTACATGTAATTCAACATTAATGACAAAAGCTACATGTTGCAAGCTACCAATAAACTATGTCACCATGTACATGTATGCACTAATTTGAAGAAAAAAAATTAAAAAAAAATTATTGGCTACCTGTCACTGAAGACAGGTACTTTATTTCTCTACCTGTCTCTTTCAAAAATTACCTGTCCGGGACAGGAAGACAGGTGTAAATTTCGACCCCTGTTGAGTGAGGGTTATCTTAATACATGACATGTACGACGCATAGATTTTTGCCAATTAGGGCAGACATCTGTTAACTGGTAACTTTCCACTAACTACACATGTACATTCTACATGTAGTTTGTATAATCTGTGACAGCTGTTAATCACTCTCCTAGATTTTATTTAGGGTGATTGATGCGGGAGTAATCACTCTCCTCAATATCACAACATAGCCTACATTTCCAGTTTTGAGGGGAGGAATCATCAACAGCTCCCCTGGAGAAAAATTTGGGAAAAAGGCTGAAAGTGGTCTCTCCTTAAAACCAAGAGTTGGGTAGCTCCTATCTTTTTCTTTTGTTATACATGTAAATCATCCCATGGTTGTTTATCGTGAACCCCCCCATATAAATTTTAAACAAAGGCTTGATTGTCTCTGTGCATAGACTCGTGACCCTGCCAAGTGGTCATTATGAACCAGAAATTTGCAGCATTACTGACCAGGTTTCAAATACTAAACTTCTTTAAGGCATGATGATGAAGCTAACCATGATACTATTCATCCGACTTCATCTACGGGAAAAGTCACGCTATTCATGATCAATGCAGAGTTCCTCATTGAAGCACCCCTGCTTGGAGATCCAGGGAAGACCGGACTTTTCCCCACGTCTTGATTCATGACAGTCTGTGACAGTAATTGTGCACACATGGAACATGTTGGAGTAGATAATGAAATTATCCCTGAAAGATTCCACCTTTTGGAAAAGGCTGGCTCCTGAACCAGACGAATCCATAAATTATTTATGTTTCCACGCGACTCCCAAATTCCACATGCACAGTACTGTACTACTGCAGAGTCATTAATCACTATAGATCTAATACGAGCATCCATTTGTTGCTCAAGTTCGGTCTAATAAATTTTATCACCCTCTAGAATTATTAAAATATTGAAGAAATAATGGATTATCTGTGTGATTTAAGACCATTTTGTGGCTGTCATCTTCTTCTAATAAATTTGATCACCCCTGATTTGAGGTTGAGAATTTCATGTGATTCAATTATTAGGGGGAATTACCATACACAAATGAACTCCATTATAGTAATTTTTCTTCCAAAGTATCAAGAAAATCCTTTCTGTAGTTTCAATAAATCACAAAACAATAATAGATGGGGGATAATCCGGATGGTGGGTTATTTTTTGACGTCATGAATGACATCAACCCTGCGTGTTATATAACATTGGTAGATCAACCTCATCCGGACGTCAAAAAACATTGTAGCTATCGATGATTTCTGTCAATTCTGAACAGATTTTCATGAAATTCGGGAATCTAATATTTTAAGTTTATATACTGTATGAAATTCGTGACCGCTGGAAAAATTGACTCCAAAATATCAGCGAAAATGTCTAGAATAGATTATGTGGTAGTGTATACATGTATGCATCAATAATTAAACAGTAACACGTATTTTCATATTCTGCATATCAAAAATAGCATCACAACTAAACAGAAGAAAATTTTCAACATCAAGGGACATCAAAATCACACAATACAAATACCAGTACCTGATAAGCTCTGGTTCAGTATGAATACAATGTAGATGTACAGGCTATATAATGTACTAACCAACACGGTCCTACTTGGCTAAGTATAGATGTAAGCTCTTCAATAGCTTGACACTGTCCTTATTCAAAGTATTTCACAATCTCCAAAGTGTTGTCCTGAATAAGGAGGTCACCCTAATGTATTAGACATGTTCAATGAGGAGCTACATATGTGGACATGTCAAAGCTATCACACAAACAAAACATGACTGAATCCACCCACCCCAGGGCATGCTAGGACTAACACATTTCATTATCAGGTCAAGTTTTTAGATAAACCATAGCCTCCCACAGATACATTTAGCCTATCAAGGTCATGAAATTGTGGGTTAAACAATATGGTGTTTTGTTTCACAGTCATTGTGAGATGATCTGTCTGTTTTCATAACTATATCATTTACTTAGTGCTCATACATGTACCAACCGGCCTTATGAATCTAGACAAGGTGACATTTTAATAACAAGTCTCTAACAGGAGCTAAAATTGGCTTCAATATAGACTTGCACAACGAACTGTCTCGCACGGAGTCTCAGTAAGTTATCCTGTTACACAATTACAATCTTTACTGATTTATTGATTTTGGGGTGACAGTTACTTTGAGCTTTCACCTCGACCTCAATTTTGGTATGAGACCCATCGCCTCCCCTTAATGAATCTACGTATGAACACGAATACATGTAATTGCGATTTTCAATGATTTCCTGATTTTGGGGTCACGATGACCTTGACCCTAAATTTTGGTACCAAAAAAAAAAAAGATTTACATGTATTTAATGATTTTCCTATTTTGGGGGTCACATTGACCTTTGACCTTGACCAAAATTTTGTATATGACATCTTTTCCCCCCTAATGAATCTGCTCACAAATAATTAGCAGTTTTCAATGATTTCCTGATTTCCAACTGCCAGTGATCTTTGACCTCCGAGTGACCTCAACCTCCATTTTGGTATGTGACACATCGACTCTCTCTAGAATACATGTATTCACACACAAACAATGGAAATGTTGATAGAAAACTGTCCCAGATATAGGCCAAACACAGACACACGTACGGACAGTAACCACCATCACATAATACGTCCACCTATTGGGCAGGTGTATAAAAATTACATTTTTCTACACCCAATCCTTAACCTAACACACCTTCTCCATAAAATGGAGCATTTACCCCAACATGACATTGGAAAAAAAGCCAAGAATATTTATGTAAGAAAACTATACAAAGCTGCACATCTGAAAACCCCTCAGCTTGACTACATGTAACTCACAACAGTTATGACTAGCTAATCAGGCTTGGTGAGCACTGCAGATTCACACTCTTGAAATGGCTGTAATTTGTTGAATGGTGAATTTCATGAGTCGTAAAGTACACATTTTAATAGTGAGATGTGCCCCCTGACCGTAGCCATTCATAATTTATTCAATTTGAACTGGACAACATAACAATGAAATAAGAAATTCTCCACTCAGTCATGTGAAAAATGGAGGTTAAAAATATAGACCAGTGGGAACCAATGGGAATAGTTCTTATATTATTATTTCCTTGGAGGCAGGGCCTTTCATAAAAATCAGAAATCTTGCAATATGTTATAAAGAGTGAGTTTAGACATATATATATAATACAAGTACATGTATCACGGTTGCCATAAAGTAAAGTTTACTCTTTTTCTGCAAATACTCCTGTAGTATATTTCATTTCTGTGAAATGTTTTTGTATGACATGATAAAATGAATATAAAAAATAAAACATCATAAAAAAAAATTGTTGCCATGGCAACCATATTAATTATCCGAACAAGTTCATTTTCGATGAGCTTCTGGCTCTTGACTAGGAAACTCTTGGCTGATGGACTGAATAAAAAAATAAAAAAAAATAAAAAATAACAAAAGAGTATCATTAAAAATATGATTAAATGGTGCCATAACATATTTATCCAAACAAGTTCATTTTCAATAGGCTTCTCGCTCACATACTTATGGACATGATGGATGGAACGATGTACGGACTGACAGACAGGCCTGCTTCATGACAATACCCCTAGGTCAAAATTGGCCGAGGGGTAAGAAGTCTTGTGGCATTGAAACATTTCCCATTTAAGACAATGCTAAATGCTACTGACACAAAGTTACTTTTGTTATGGCATTGGCGTTGGCATTGCTGATTATTTTGGCTAATTGATGGGACTGTCCATGTAAGTTCCAAGGTTGTTGATCAAATAGTAGTGGAGATATTAGCTGAGAAGTTTGGTTATACAGATGGACAGACAAAGTGATTCCAAGATGTATACATCTATACCCCCCTCCACCCCCTCAAAAATAATGAATGCGAATCATTGAACTTACAGATATCGGATTATATAACGCGTCATTTGTGCTACATGTATCAACATGTGTTAAACACCTGTGGTTTGGGCACTGGTTAAGTTGTATGTACTAAGTACACCGCATTCTGATGTTAAACATGGTCAAGGTTTTCTCTATACATTTTGCCAAATTCACTACATCAGGGTATCATATTAACACTGTGAAATATAATTATCATAATTATCTAATGACATGATCGGACTGTTACTATGGCAATGGGTTAATAAGGGCTATAATTCTTAACTTTAATGACCAGAATATACATATTTATAATTTTTGAAAAATTAATTTATCTACATGTTCATGTAGTCTGCTGCCTTTCAAGGTTATTCACATGCACATCAGGCCAACACAAAGTAGTTTGATTCTGATCGAAGATTTTTTTATTTTTATTTTTTTATTTTTACATGTACCGGTACTTTGGAAAAGCTTGTTATATTCAGGACAGTAATATTTATAGTTAAATCATACTCATAGTACAAGTTAAACCAGTGTGTTAGCAGCCGAAGGGCGTGCAGGCGTGATTTATACTTCCCGAGTTCAAAAAGTTTGAAGAAAAGCATTTTAGAACGTACCTGCCCAGCTTTTCTCAAGTTTGTTACGTCTTAGATAGTTCAATGTAGGTACATATATGTATATGTAGTGCAGCCTTATCAGTTAACTTCACATGTACACCTGTCCTCCAATCAGGCCATTCACAATAATATTCTTGAAAATTATCAACTGGACTTGGAATAGAATTCAGGGTTCATACCCCGACATACATTCAAATTTTCACGCCTTTTCAAGGGCATCGCCAGTGTGGGTTGTTGGGTGTGAATAACCCCCTCCCATTGCCCAAATGCATGTTATTTTCCTATGTTGGGCCCTATAATAAGTGAACATAGGAAATGACAACCTCGCAAGAAATCCTGGTGACACTAATTGTTTTACAATATGAGACGAACATCTGATAACCTTCTTGTTGAGTTGGTGAAAGCAGTTAGAACATAAAAAAAGTAGACATTTATAAATACACTCCATGATCTCGGGGCTGCTGTCAGGCACAGTGTAAACCGACGGCCAATCCAATGGCTGTTTTCATTGGCTTGGACATGTTGGAAGATTTACATTTCATGTGGAGTCAATATCTTATTTGTGAACCTGCTTTGGCAGTCAATATTGAAAATCCAGATCTACAGTGGTCAGGGATGCAAACTTCCATCAGTGGTCAGGAATAGGTGTCCAACCTTTCCTCAGTGGTCAGGGTACAAACTTCTCTCAGGGGTCAGTGCTGCAAACTTTCCTCAGTGGTCAGGGTACAAACTTCTCTCAGTGGTCAGGGCTGCAACCTTCACTCAGAGGTCAGTGCTGCAAACTTTTCTCAGTGGTCAAGGATAGGGATCCAAACTTTGCTCAGTGGTCAGAGATGCAAACTTCTCTCGGTGGTCAGGGCTGCAAACTTTCCTCAGTGGTCAGGAATAGGGGTCCAAACTTCCCTCGGTGATCAGGGATGAAAACTTCCCTCAGTGGTCAGGGCTGCTAACTTCCCTCAGTGGTCAGGGATGTGAACGTCCCTCAGTGGTCAGGGCTGCAAAATTTCCGCAGTGGTCAAGGATAGGGGTCCAAACTTCCCTCAGTGATAAGGGATGAAAACTTCCCTTAGTGATAAGGGATGAAAACTTCCTGTAGTGGTCTGGGCTACAAACTTCCCTCAGTGGTCAAGGATGCAAACATCCCTCAGTGGTCAGGGCTGCAAAATTTCCGCAGTGGTCAAGGAAAGGGGTCCAAACTTCCCTCAGTGGTCAGGGATATAAACTTCCCTCAGTGGTCGGTACTGCTAACTTCTCTCAGTGATCAGGAATGCAAACTTCCCTAGTGGTCAGGGATGCAAACCTCTTTCAATGGTCAGGGACAGTAGGGATGCAAACTTCCATTAGTGATCATGGAGGCAAACTTCCATTAGTGGTCATGGGTGCAAACTTCCCTCAGTGTTTAGCAGTAGGGATGCAAACTTCCCTCAGTAGAGTCAGGGATGCAAACTTCCCTCAGTGGTCAGGGATTCAAACTTCCCTCAATGGTCAGGGATTCAAACTTCCCTCAGTGGTCGGGTTTGCAAACTGCCCTCAGTGGTCAGGGATGCAAACTTCCCCCAGTGGTCATGCTTAGGGATTCAAACTTCCCTCAGTGGTCAGGGATGCAAACTTCCCTCAGTGGTCAGAGATGCACACGTCCCTCAGTGGTCAGGGATGCAAACTTCCCTCAGTGGTCAGGGATGCAAACTTCCCTCAGTGGTCTGAGATGCACACGTCCATCAGTGGTCAGGGATACAAACTTCCATCAGTGGTCAGGGATGCAAACCTCCCTCAGTGGTCAGGGATGCAAACTTCCCTCAGCAATCAGGGATGTAAACTCCCCTTTCCCTCATTGGTCAGGGATGCAAACTTCCCTTTCCCTCATTGGTCAGGGATGCAAACTTCCCTTTCCCTCATTGGTCAGGGGTGTAAACTTCCCTCAGTGGTCAGGGATGCAAAATTCCCTCAGTGGTCGGGATACAAACTTTCCTCAGTGGTCGGGTATGCAAATTTATCTCAGTGGTCAGGGATGCAAAACTCTCTCAGTGGTCAGGGATGCAAACTTCCATCGGTGTTCAGGGGTGCAAACTTCCCTCAGTGGTCCGAATGCAAACTTTTCTCAGTGGTCAGGAATAGGGGTCCAAACTTCCCTCGGTGATCAGGGATGAAAACTTCCCTCAGTGGTCAGGGCTGCTAACTTCCCTCAGTGGTCAGGGATGTGAACGTCCCTCAGTGGTCAGGGCTGCAAAATTTCCGCAGTGGTCAAGGATAGGGGTCCAAACTTCCCTCAGTGATAAGGGATGAAAACTTCCCTTAGTGATAAGGGATGAAAACTTCCTGTAGTGGTCTGGGCTACAAACTTCCCTCAGTGGTCAAGGATGCAAACATCCCTCAGTGGTCAGGGCTGCAAAATTTCCGCAGTGGTCAAGGAAAGGGGTCCAAACTTCCCTCAGTGGTCAGGGATATAAACTTCCCTCAGTGGTCGGTACTGCTAACTTCTCTCAGTGATCAGGAATGCAAACTTCCCTAGTGGTCAGGGATGCAAACCTCTTTCAATGGTCAGGGACAGTAGGGATGCAAACTTCCATTAGTGATCATGGAGGCAAACTTCCATTAGTGGTCATGGGTGCAAACTTCCCTCAGTGTTTAGCAGTAGGGATGCAAACTTCCCTCAGTAGAGTCAGGGATGCAAACTTCCCTCAGTGGTCAGGGATTCAAACTTCCCTCAATGGTCAGGGATTCAAACTTCCCTCAGTGGTCGGGTTTGCAAACTGCCCTCAGTGGTCAGGGATGCAAACTTCCCCCAGTGGTCATGCTTAGGAATTCAAACTTCCCTCAGTGGTCAGGGATGCAAACTTCCCTCAGTGGTCTGAGATGCACACGTCCATCAGTGGTCAGGGATACAAACTTCCATCAGTGGTCAGGGATGCAAACCTCCCTCATTGGTCAGGGATGCAAACTTCCCTTTCCCTCATTGGTCAGGGGTGTAAACTTCCCTCAGTGGTCAGGGATGCAAAATTCCTCAGTGGTCGGGATGCAAACTTTCCTCAGTGGTCGGGTATGCAAATTTATCTCAGTGGTCAGGGATGCAAACTTCCCTCAGTGGTCAGGGGTGCAAACCTCTCTCAGTGGTCAGGGATGCAAACTTCTCTCGGTGTTCAGGGGTGCAAACTTCCCTCAGTGGTCCGGATGCAAACTTTTCTCAGTGGTCAGGGATGCAAACTCCCCTGAGTGGTCGGGGATGCAAACTTTTCTCAGTGGTCAGGGATGCAAACTCCCCTCACTGGTCTGGGATGCAAAGTTTTCTCAGTGGTCAGGGATGCAAATTTCCCTCAGTGGTCAGGGATGCAAACGTCCCTCAGTGGTCAGGGGTGCAAACTTCCCTCAGTAGTCAGGGATGCAAACTTTCCTCAGTGGTCAGGGATGCAAATTTCCCTCAGTAGTCAGCGATGCAAACGTCCCTCAGTGGTCAGGGGTGCAAACTTCCCTCAGTGGTCAGTGATGCAAAATTCCAACAGTGGTCAGGAATGCAAACTTTCCTCACAGGTCAGGGATGCAAACTTCCCTTTCTCTCATTGGACAGGGATGCAAACTTCCCTTTCCCTCATTGGTCAGGGATGCAAACTTCCCTCAGTGGTCAGGAATGCAAACCTCCCTCAGTGGTCAGGGATGTAAACTTTCCTCAGTGGTCAGGGATGCAAACTTTCCTCAGCAATCAGGGATGTAAACTCTCCCTTCACTTATTGATCAGGGATGCAAACTTCCCTTTCCCTCAGTGATGCAAACTTCCCTCAGTGGTCAGGGATGCAAACTTTTCTCATTGGTCAGGGATGCAAACTTCCCTCAGTGGTCGGGGGATGCAAACTTTTCTCAGTGGTCAGGGATGCAAATTTCCCTCAGTGGTCAGGGATGCAAACTTCCCTTCCCCTCATTGGACAGGGATGCAAACTTCCCTTTCCCTCATTGGTCAGGGATGCAAACTTCCCTCAGTGGTCAGGGATGCAAACTTTTCTCATTGGTCAGGGATGCAAACTTCCCTCAGTGGTCAGGGATGCAAACTTTTCTCATTGGTCAGGGATGCAAACTTCCCTCAGTGGTCGGGGATGCAAACTTTTCTCAGTGGTCAGGGATGCAAATTTCCCTCAGTGGTCGGGGGTGCAAACTTCCCTCAGTGGTCGGGGATGCAAACTTCCCTCAGTGGTCAGGGATGCAAACTTCCCTCAATGGTCAGGGATGCAAACTTCCCTTCCCCTCATTGGACAGGGATGCAAACTTCCCTTTCCCTCATTGGTCAGGGATGCAAACTTCCCTCAGTGGTCAGGGATGCCAACTTTTCTCAGTGGTCAGGGATGCAAATTTCCCTCAGTGGTCAGGGATGCAAACGTCCCTCAGTGGTCAGGGTTCCAAACTTCCCTCAGTGGTCAGGGTTCCAAACTTCCCTCAGTGGTCAGGGATGCAAAATTCCCTCAGTGATCAGATATGCAAACTTCCCTCAATGGTCAGGGGTGCAAACTTCCCTCAGTGGTCAGGGATGCAAAATTCCCTCAGTGGTCAGGAATGCAAACTTTCCTCACTGGTCAGGGATGCAAACTTCCCTCAATGGTCAGGGATGCAAACTTCCCTCAATGGTCAGGGATGCAAACTTCCCTTTCTCTCATTGGACAGGGATGCAAACCTCCCTCAGTCGTCAGGGATGTAAACTTCCCTCAGTGGTCAGGGATGCAAACTTTCCTCAGCAATCAGGGATGTAAACTCTTCCTTCACTCATTGATCAGGGATGCAAACTTCCCTTTTTCTCAGAGATGCAAACTTCCCTTAGTGGTCAGGGATGCAAACTTCCCTCAGTGGTCAGGGATGCAAACTTCCCTCAGTGGTCAGGGATGCAAACTTCCCTCAGTGGTCAGGGATGCAAAATTCCCTCAGTGGTCAGGGATGCAAAATTCCCTCAGTGGTCAGGGATGCAAAATTTCCTCAGTGGTCAGGGATGCAAAATTCCCTCAGTGGTCAGGGATGCAAAATTCCCTCAGTGGTCAGGGATGCAAACTTCCCTCAGCGGTCAGGGGTGCAAACTTCCCTCAATGGTCAGGGATGCAAACTTCCCTTCCCCTCATTGGACAGGGATGCAAACTTCCCTTTCCCTTATTGGACAGGGATGCAAACTTCTGTCAGTGATCAGGGATGCCAACCTCCCTCAGTGGTCAGGGATGCAAATTTCATTGAGTGGTCAGGGATGCAAACTTCCCTCAGCAATCAGTGATATAAACTCCTCTTTCTCTCAATGATCAAGGATGCAAACTTCCCTTTCAGTCAGAGATGCAAACTTCCATCAGTGGTCAGAATTCCTCAGTGGTCAGGGATCAAACATCCCTCAGTAGTCCGAGGTGCAAACTCCTCTCAGCAGCCTCTCAGTGGTCAGGGATGTAAACTTTCTTCAGTGGTCAGGAATGCAAACTTGAACTCTTCCCTCGATGGTCACAGATGCAAACTTCCCTCAGTGGTCAGGGATTTAAACTTTCCTCAGTGGTCAGGAGTGGAAACTTCCCTCAGTGATTAGGTATGCCATCTTCCCTTAGTGGTCAGGGATGCACAGTTCCCTCAGTGGTCAGGGATATAAACTTTCCTCAGTGGTCAGGAATTCAAACTTCCCTCGGCGGTCAGGAATGCAAACTTTCATCTGTGGCCAGGGATGCAAACTTTCCTCGTTGGTCAGCAGTGGTCAGGGATGCAATTTTTCCTCAGTGGTCAGGAATGAAAACTTCCCTCAGCAGTCAGGAATGTAAAGTTTTATCTGTGGTCAGAGGTGTAAACTTTCCTCAGTGGTCAGGAATGGTTAGGGATGCAAACTTCCCTCAGGGGTCAGGAATGCAAACTTCCCTCGGTTGTCAGGAATGCAAACTTCCCTCGGTTGTCAGGAATGCAAACTTCCCTCTGTCGTCAGGAATGCAAACTTTGATCTGTGGTCAGGAGTGGTCAGGGACACAAATTTCTCTCCTTTGTCAGGGATGGCCAGGGATGCAAACTTCACTCAGTGGTGCAAACTTCCCTCAGTGGTCAGGGATAACTGACACAGGTTACCTTGAGAATAGTTATTCAATTCTGTTATTGTAAAACGTGATTTACATTTATTCAAAAGCTTCATTTTGAATTAACTTTGTGATTTGTACTGATTTATAAGTCTGCTGACGTAAAACACAAATCTCAACATGCATGGCCTAAGTCTGAATGTATATTCAGTGATAAGACAGCCTATATTATTACTGGTGGACCATGGACTCGATAGAGATAACAGAGACCTTATTTTGACGACTGTAAAAACCCTCCAATTGCCTGGCTATACCAGTGAATTTCAATTTTGATCGAGGCTCAAATGTACGGATTTGCACAGAAAGAATTATCTAAAGAAGAACTCATCCGAATGTGAAGGCTCGACTCTTTGCATCAAGTAATGCAAAGTACACTGTTTTTTGACTGACTTTGACCTATTTTCTGAGGTCAACTTACATGTACAAATTAAAAATCGATTTGAAGCTACAATCTATATGCAGGGTACTCTTTATGGATTATATCTAAGCCATTTTACATTTATATCACAGATTCATCTGCTTAATGACGAGGTCTTCAATTTAAATGACAAATCCTGTCTTTTCTCTCTAGATAATATTAGTTACTGCTGGTTATAAGCTTACATCCACAAAAAAAGGCAGACTTATTGAGATTTCCATCCGTCCGTCTGTCTGTCTGTCCCCGGTTTTATTTGTGACATTTTTGTATCTATATTGCAAACTTTTGTGAGTGAATACACTAGGGGGAGATGATGTGTTGTGTACCAAATTTGAGGTCAAGGTCACTGACCCAAAAATCAGGAAATCATGAAAAATCACATATTTTGGGGAGACAATGTGTTGTGTACCAAAATGAGGTCAAGGTCAACTGGGACAAGGTCACTGTAGCCCATAAATCAGGACATCATTGAAAATTGCATGTGTTTCCGCGAACGGATAAATTAGCAGGCCTTGCATTTTGACAGGGCTCATCAGCCCAGGCTCTCAAAGTCAAAATTTAACAAAAAACTAAAAGAGAAACACAAATTTGAACAGATATACATGTAATATCTTTCAACTCACCAAGCTGTGCAAGTTTATCTCAATTATGGGTGAAGATTTTTGCCAAAATTTTTAGGAAAAACTTACTCTCCATAGAGACCTGTTAACAATCCCACAGCTGCATTGAGTCGAGATTACGACCCCATAGTTAACTAACAGCTGATCTTATGAGGTAGAACTGCTGTCACCTCCATTGTGTGAAAGAAAACATCCTGTACCTCCTGCATCTGTATATCTGTATGTATGTATGAGTTTTAGCCCTCCTGGGGCACAATTTATTACAATTATCTATCTATCTAGATCTAGCTATCTGCACCCTGCCACCCTTTGATAAAACCCCCACTTCCGCACGGGTCCACATACCCAGGCCTGGCCATTTAGAGCTAGTGATTACTCGCCTTCGTGCCCTCACGCGCCCTTGCCCAGATTTAACGAAATCCCCAGACATTATTTTTGTCAAATGAAAGTTCCATTAGATGAACTGGGGACAAGTATTCGTTACGCAGCAGAAAGTTGTCATCCAACTTGCATACACGCTGTAATGGTATTTTTAACACGGTGAAAAGCTAACCGGCACTCCTGTACATGCTCAAAGTATGAACGCGGGAGTACCAGTATGTTCTAATTCCTTGCAGTCATTTCAATATCATGGAAGTCAACTTGGCGCTAGGACTTTGTATTCTGATATATTTTGCTTGCTGGAATCCACATGAAATGACATCGACAAAAGGAAGTAGAGAGGAGCTGGAAAAGTTTAGAAACTGGGGGGGGGCATAGGTTAGAAGAGCAAACAGTGAGCAAACAATATGTGACAAAAGTATGGTGCAAATTACAACAACAACAACAAATTATGTGCCAGGTAGAAAAGTCAGCTGTCTGCCCGAATTTGCGAGAAGCTGCAAAAGAAGTATGGCGAGCTACACAGATCGGATAACTTCTGTATTCAAGAGCAGACGATAGTTAGTGACAGTTATCATGCATTTGTGTAAAGGGGAAATGGGTAAATAAACTGCAAATGCTGAAACCTGTTAGAAGGTAGCTTTTAGTATCTTTCGTATAGTTGTTCTCCCAAATTATCACAGGAGAACAAATGCTCTCCCAAATCATTTTGGGGGAGTAATTTTGATCCCCCAGTACATTTAGGGAGACTGATTTGTCACTCCCCCCAGATTTTACTCATGACCAGGCCTGCATATCAGGAAAGTTTGAATTTGGCTTGACAGAAGTTACCGGAAGTTACAGCATCATTCGCTTCTTTCTCATGTGATGATCACGTGATCTAGAGGTAAATTCCGGTTGTTTGGAGTCATAAGATTTGCATGGAGCACAATGGTTTTTCATTAATAGCATCTGTTCCATATAAGTGAAATTCATACAATTTGTCTCGCTTCAAACATACATGTAATGCACTACTGAATTTGATACACCAGAGTGGGTGAGTAGTAGGATTTAACATCGTTTTCAACATTGTTTCAGTCATATCACGACGGTGCCTACATCTGCCAGAACACGAGTGCTCACAGTTCCTATTACCCTGAACACTGATCAGCCCAGCCAGTACAGCACCCGGTCACCCATCCAAGAATTGACCGAGCTTAACTTCGGTGATCTGACGAATCAAGCTGCAAAAGTTAGTTTTAAAAATATTTCTCATCGACTCCCAATGTTATTTTTGCGATCATTGGAACTCCCGCAGGTTACGTTCCATATGACGTCGCCCGAAACTCATCCAAACTGGACCACGTGACCTACACTTGTGCAAGTCCCGAATGAGAGGATTCCACCAAACTTTCAGTGCCAGGGGAGAGTTTGGATTGGGGTTCTCTTTGGACTCCTGCAAGAAAATCCACCACCTGACAAAAAAAAGATACCAACCAAACTGCACAAGCTAAATTTGTAACATCATGGAAAGTGTTGGAGGAAGAAAATCAGGATGATGACGTCATTGTGGGGGAGTCGAGCATGTTCATGTGTTCGATTTAGAAACAGGAAGTGAACTGAAGTGAGATTTCCTCGTGTTAACAAATATACATGTATGGAGAAACTCACCGTAACACGCCTATGCCAAGTTTTTCAAGTGCTCGATCTTTAAACGATGGCTTTCTTTCCATATCAGACATATTGGTCAGTACCACAGGGGGCGTGCTAGCTTCGTTTGGCCCTCATACTGCAACTTTTGTGCGCAAAGCCACCGAAACAAGTTGCAGAGCGAGAAAATATTTACCTCGAATTTGCTTAGTGCAGTTATGCCCTGCAAAGATCAAAACTGTTTTGGATGCACGGATATCCTATGTATTGGATATCACCGCGCAGAAAATCTATGACACTACGAAAGCCCCGTCTTCCAGTGATCTTGTAACATCTTCAAAACAACTGCGAGTCCACGACGCAGCCATTTCTATCAATATCAACTTCGGCAATTTCCGCTAAAATTGGCGGAAGCAGAGGGGAAGTAACTCCCGAAGCACAACGGGAACGAAAATTTGCATTGAGAATGATCTCCCTTGTACCGTCAAAACTCTGTGCGAGTCGTATTGACAGAGCATAAGGCAAAACACAATGTAAATAAGGGAAACCTTACCATGAACTCAATGAATTACCGACAGCTGGGACTATTTACACGAAGAATAAAAATTGATAGCCAAAAGAAATGGAAAACAATGAAATTGATCAATCAGCTTGGCCAATAAATCAAATCGATTAGTCAGTTTTAATTTCTATGTCATCAAGTCAGATGACACGATTATATGCATCGTATGGAGCCAAAATTTGTTCCAGTGTTCCTTCGTGTAAGTACATTATTCTATGCTCTGGCCAACCTTTAAAAATGTTTGTCGGGCGTGTCTAAAAAATTCGAGTAGGTAGGTTCAAATATAGAATTTTTAACACATGTCACTCAAAGAATGTGTGATGGTTACCCGAGAATAACTCCCTCGGACGTGACGGTAGTGAACATGATTTTCGTTTGAAAGTGAAACGGGTGAAAGTTATTGTTATGTTCTGTAAAAATGCTGAAGTTTCATATCATGCGAAATGGTGATTGTCAATTGCTCTAAACTGGATTTATTCAAGTTTGAAAACGGTCGAATGTGCTCTTTCGACATTTTAGGGACATTTTCTGAAGGGATTTCCCTTCATATATAAAATATGACACCTCAAACCAAAACAATTTGTGTGTATTTATTATCACAATGGTTAGTGTTACAATCGGTTAAAATATAATTCTGGTTTGAGGTGTCATATTTCATCAAAATTAAAAATTGTGCAAATGCTTCGCTTGTATTCTGCCAGAAACGTTATGTGAGCAAGTAAAAAATGATTTTCAAGTAGACGTCGTCGTAGTCCAGTTGTTAGACTGCTCGCTTTCAAAAACAGTGTGGTGACCAGTTTGTTGAGCTATGAGTTCGATTCACATTTGGATCACAAAACTTTTCTTCCTATTTTCTTATTCTTTCTTTCTAATATTTAACCTTTGGATTTATTTATGTTATGTGAAACAATCTTCAGTGATATTCAGTTAATAAAATATAGATATAACTGTGTATACACATTTCTGCATTCACTGCTACAACTCGACCCTTATTGCAGCACACTCATAACATGTCCAAGTCACCGTGACTGAATGGGTTTAGTTTCATGGGTCAGCAATACTTCCCATGTATAAAAAACGAGGGAAACTTCATGTGTATTTTCCTGAACTGTTCTCGTTATATTTAAGAATCATTATAGTTCTCACTATGAGCAGTAATGTACCATTCAACAAGTCGAAGTG
>JAVTVY010027513.1:0-11678 GCA_036873755.1 Hanleya hanleyi
AGGAATAGACAACCTTGATAAGCGTATATTGCAAATGAAAGAACAATTCCAGGAGTGTCCAAAACGATTTTTATTTCAATTTTGCAATTTTTTTTCAACCGAATAAGAAGCCGTCAATGATAAATTCTGTGGCTTGTAAGGGCGCCGCCATTACGGCAAGTTTAGTGACGTCACTGGGCCACAGAACACTGCAGTGAACTGGGAGGACACGCACAGTTTGCCATGCACTGGAATAATCGCAGCCCGATAGGCCAGCAGGTGTGGCTATACTTTCTTGTATTCTGTACCCTGTAAATACCGGCTAATGTTTGTACAATAACAATGATCTTATCCTTGTTGAGAAATCGGGGTTGATCTGTCGTCTAGACTGTCTAAGTGTCAAAAAAACACAGCATCGAGTTGTCTGATAAAATTTGCTTTCGTTATCAGCCAATACTTTTCAGCTGATGACTACGCCAACATGCGTCAACATAATTCGGCAGTAACTCACTGAGATTGTTTAATGTAACCGAAATTGGGAATAATTCTGATTTCTGTATTACCAATTCAAAGAATCGAGCCTCAACAAAGACCGGCACTCAGCCAGAAAACGAAACTAAATCTGCCTTAGCTGGAGGGTCATTTCTCCGGGAAAAGATTGTCCGGAGATTTTTCTCACCGTTGAACTGTTACCGAAAGAAACTGTTCAGCATGACACGGCCGTTAAACACCCACCCAAATATCTAGCGTGTGAGAAAATTTACCTGAGAAAGTTTATGGAATAAATCCTTGTCAGCTAATGTCAGCACTTGCACATGTGCTCGTCTGATCGTTTCCTAACAGGACATCTCACAACAGAGCCGACTAAACGAAATCCGCGACCCGGCCGGCTTCTACGGTACATACATCCTCGACCGATTTCTACGGTAGATCGTCTTCAATGGGCTCGAACACGCCTGACACTTCTTGTATCCCTCGACACTGCCCCCAAGCAGCGTAGATGAAAGCATGGTTTCGCCCAGCCAGCCATTGTCATCAGTCAGGTTAAAACTCCAGGAAATGCAAGGCGTCGGACACTTGGAAAAAGTTGAAAATCACTTGCTGCCATGTTTGCTCTCTGGCCCAATGACGTCATGAGCTAGTTGTCACGTGAACATCACTCGGCCGCTCATTGGTTAAACCATAAAGATGGCATAAAGATGGCGGCTCCCTTCATTCAACACATCTGGTTATTTTCCCAATGTTTGGGAGTATTTTTCTTGGTTAGAAAGAATCTCAAAAATAGGAAAAAAATATTTTTGGGCACAGTTTGGATTGTTCTTTCAGTCGCAGTTTACGTTTGCCAAATGTTGTCTATTCCTTTAAAGTCTATTAATTCTTCGCATACGCTTCGCACATGCACTTGTTTTACCTAAAGAACTATGACGTCATCTGGTTTGTGTTTGATAGTCCCTGCTCTTCTCCCCTGCATACCGCTCTTCAGTGCCCGAGGGAGAAATGGGTATGCGGTAAATCCAGGAAGTGAAATGTCACCCGTTTTAGTACTGAATAAGTAACAGTCTGTTATATGTCTCGCTTGACTCCTCTTGGTTTGCTCTCATACCTGATGTCGTAGAGCCACCATCTTGGCCAAAACTTTCAGTACTTGTCATGATCGTGATCAATCTGATGAACGTATATTACTTACTCCGCATGCTCACGTCAAATTTGGATCAATCTAATTTGTTTCTTGACTGGGCAACTTTGACGACATTATGCGCATGCTGTGCACATGTAAACCATGATCATGTTTGTCTAATGAACACTAACCAATACGTTTACTCACTTTAAGAGCAAAATTTAACTTTCTAGGGCATAATTCTGACATGCTTTAATAACTGTCAAAGTTTGACATGAATTTGAAATTTCTTCATTTGGAGAGTGTGTAGATAACTCTCTATCTGCAGACTGTGGAGCTGGTGGACAGTAATGACACACAGCACACAAGTTAACTCTATTAAAACTTGACATGTACATTTATTACTCACAGGTTTCTTGAATACAGGTACACCAGATAGACCTGTAGTGTCACCATTCCGGCTACGTTTTCTACTGCCCATCGTCACCGCCACTTCTATCGGCATGAAACTCGTCATCTCCCCACTGATACGGTCTCACCTGGAATTCAGGACAGAAAAATGATCAGCCAATCACGAGATTCAATGAGTTCTCCAGATCAGGCAGTCAACCAATCAAACAATTTGATGCTTTCATCAATGCTAGACAGATTAATAATAAGTGAAATATGAGCCATAGACAGTAGACATCATACAACATTGATTCTATTTAAGCAGATATACTACAAAGCTTAGCTAGGAGAAATGTTCTTGTACATGTGTATACAAGTAACATGTATGCATGTTTGAACTGAGACCTATTTCCCCTTGTTCACATGCACTAGAGGTAGACTAACACTTACACATATATGTAACCTGCTGGGAGTACAATGGATTAATGATAACTCCATCTATTGTTAGTTGGTAACATCTGTGGGGCCTGTGGTCTGACCTGATGGGGTTGTTATTATAAGTCAGGATGAAGAGTGTATTTATACATGTGATAGACTTTCACACCACAGGAATTCACTTTTACTTGGTGTTGTACAGTTCATGACAGCTGAATAAACTGTTCTATCTTCTTCCTTGATCATTACACAATACCGGTATCTTAGAAAGTTTAGAAATATCAGATGGACAGTCACTTGATACTTCCCCTCTCCTTATCATGTCTTATCCTGCTTGATGACATGTAGATGTCATGTCACTAATTAATAGGTCTGAACACTTCCTGGTCAAAATATCTCTTTTGTTTCTGCTGTGGTGCAGTCTCTGCTGCCTCATGCAGTCAAGACCAGCAATCATGCTGACCAGTCAAGACCAGCAATCATGCTGACCTGTCAAGACCAGCAATCATGCTGACCTGTCAAGACCAGCAACCATGCTGACCTGTCAAGACCAGCAATCATGCTGACCTGTCAAGACCAGCAATCATGCTGACCCGTCAAGACCAGCAATCATGCTGACCTGTCAAGACCAGCAACCATGCTGACCTGTCAAGACCAACAATCATGCTGACCTGTCAAGACCAGCAATCATGCTGACCTGTCAAGACCAGCAATCATGCTGACCTGTCAAGACCAGCAATCATGCTGACCTGTCAAGACCAGCAATCATGCTGACCAGTCAAGACCAGCAATCATGCTGACCTGTCAAGACCAGCAACCATGCTGACCTGTCAAGACCAGCAACCATGCTGACCAGTCCAGACCAGCAACAATGCTGACCAGTCAAGGCCAGCAACCATGCTGACCAGTCAAGATCAGCAACCATGTTGAATATTCAAGGCCAGCAACCATGCTGACCAGTCCAGACCAGCAACAATGCTGACCAGTCAAGATCAGCAATCATGCTGACCAGTCAAGACCAGCAATCATGCTGACCAGTTAAGACCAGCAATCATGCTGACCAGTCAAGACCAGCAATCATGCTGACCAGTCAAGACCAGCAATCATGCTGACCAGTCAAGACCAGCAACAATGCTGACCAGTCAAGACCAGCAACCATGCTGACCTGTCAAGACCAGCAATCATGCTGACCTGTCAAGACCAGCAATCATGCTGACCAGTCCAGACCAGTAACAATGCTGACCAGTCAAGACCAGCAACCATGCTGACCAGTCCAGACCAGCAACAATGCTGACCAGTCAAGACCAGCAATCATGCCGACCAGTCAAGATCAGCAATCATGCTGACCAGTCAAGACCAGCAATCATGCTGACCAGTCAAGACCAGCAATCATGCTGACCAGTCAAGACCAGCAACCATGCTGACCTGTCAAGACCAGCAATCATGCTGACCAATCAAGACCAGCAACCATGCTGACCAGTCAAGATCAGCAACCATGTTGAATATGCAAGGCCAGCAATCATGCTGACCAGTCAAGACTTGCAACAATGCTGAACAGTCAAGACTTGCAACAATGCTGACCAGTCAGGACCAGCAACCATGCTGATCACTCAAGACCAGAAACCATATAATTTGACCAGTCAAGATCAGTAATCATGCCGTCCAGTTTCAGATCCCCAAAATTTGGAATGTTCCCAGGTCATTTCTGTTATGTAAGTTTACATGTAACCTGGGTATGTCCACAGATCTAATAGCAGAGTCACAAATTGTTTAATACAAAATGACTACTTTTTTTATTTTTTTCTTAATTACTGTGTAAACATGATAAATATTTACACATGATATTGATAAATATTTAAACAGTCATGATAAATATTTACATGATAAATATTTGCATAAATCTATCAATACAATATTACTTTATATCCATAGCCTTACCTGTATGACTGATAACAAATACTATTATCTTTACATGTACATCATCCACTCGATAACAATAGGCTAGACAATACAGTGAGTGAATGAATATGATTTAACGTCACTTTCAACTATATGCTTACAATATATGTACCTGTTAGGCCAAATAAAAAAAACATTTGTGGATCTGATTACCCATACATCCCTAGATTTACCATGGTGACCCTGGAACATTTTTCTTCATTCAAGAAAATATATAAATACATGTTCAGAGTTTGTCAAAAGATGCACATGTATGTATATACTAATACAAAACAGAAGACCTGCAGTTTTCATCATGAATGTTTTTAATGTATGCAATGATTATTTGTTAAACCTGTGAAATAACATGCTTATTTATCAGCCAGAACATTATTCTGTGCAAAAAACAGCGATAATAATAAAACGTTAGCATGTGCCTAACCTACGTGTAATTCTTATCACAATGTACATGTACCCAGAACCCCACAATGTTTCTTATTTGGCCTAATTCTAGTAAAATGAACAATTGCCCCAGTGACTCATTTTTAGTGACACAGTCACAGGGACCTAGATAAATGGGTCAAATATATCTATGGGCCAATGTTGCTCCTATTCAATAGGAATGAGTTCATCACCAGACACAGGTGTGATGTACATTTGGTAATAATGGGGAGATTACAATGTCCATGAATGGGCTAAAGAACTTGTGTTAACCAGAAATTGATAATAGGATGAACCTACGTTGAATCAGCCACACAGAAAAATGGGTCCAACTGTGGACCAATATCACTCACATTTGATAGGCAAATATTGATTGAGTAATCAAAGCATTCTACTACAAATTTGGAGAATCAATATATCACCATTGAAGTATGGGCCAGCTGTTCCACATATGTCCCCTACTGACATGATTGGCAGGATGCTCCTTAATATTGTAATAATGATGACGTGTACCAGACAGACAGAATGTCTTCATTGTTTCAACTACATGTTACTCTCTGGAGCTATGGGTGGATATTTTTTTTCATATAATCCTGAGAGTGACAACCAGATTCTCCTAATGTTCTCAGATAACGAATATTTCCTGATTAAAAAAAAAAAAAACATTCCCTTTTTTCTTCTCCAGTAAGTCTTGGAATAACCCAATGGATATTTACACTGCCAAAAATACCCTACTTATTTAAGATAATGCCCTAAAATGTTCTTGAAATAAGATAATTTTACTCACAATAAGTTAAATTTTAAGAAAATTTTTAAGATTTTTTCTCTTGTTTAAGTAAAATTTGGAGTGGGGTTTAGTATATTTTACTTAAACAAGAAAAAATTAAGAATTTTTCTTAAAACAAGATTTTTTTAAGAAAAAGTCTTAATTTTTCCTTGTTTAAGAAAAATTATTTCAAATAAAGTCGGGCTGACATCATTCGGCGGCTGCGTTTGAGAATGTTTTAGACAAACCAGTTACATCCCCTAACAGGATTTTCCACGAGAGCATATTATTTCATCATTTTTTCCATTTCCATCGTTAAATTTGATGTTTCTTTGAGGTGGTTAAACAAAGAAAGGTTAGCTTAAACATTTTACAGATTTCAACATGTTCAAAGCAAGAAAATGCTTGAAAAGTGCAACAAAGTAAGGGAAAATGGAAATAATGAAAATAAATGAAAACAATGAAAAAAATGCCCGGCAGGTAAAATGCATGCGAGCGGCAGACAGGAAAAAAGGAATCAAGTGTGGATGGCCTAACACCCATACAATGCTCAAAATTCTCACATGCTAAAAGCTAATTACTGGGTTTTATGTACCAGTATGTAGGTTTTTTTTTGGTATGAAGATGAATAAAAATTGAGAACATTGTTCAATGACCCAAGAAAACCTTGAAAAATTGGGTTTTCACATTTATTCATTATTCATTATTTAAAATAAAGTCAGGGCGACATAATTCGGCGGCTGTGTTTGACAATGTTTACACAAACAAGTTACCTCCCCAGAGTTAGATACAGAGTCTCACAGCGTCCTTAAAAAGGACACAACTATAAAATCAAATGACCATTTTTCCACAAAATCAAATGACTTTATTTTAGAAAACTCATAGATTAAAGTGAATATCAGGGGCAAAAGGCACAGTAGTTAACACTCAAAGAACACAAACTGACAATGTTTTGGCATGTTCAACATCATTTGAGTGATATTAGCCATTTTGCAAAATTAGTTTTTTCAAATAACGACAAAGCTATTTTCAAACAAGGACTTTGGCGAAAATCCTGCATCTAACCCTGCTCCCTTATAACGGAATTGTCCATGGGAGCATATTATTTCACATCTTTTCCATTTCCATCGTCAGATTTTATGTGTCTTTGAGGTTATTGTTCAAAACGAGGTTAGCTTAAACACTTTACTGATTTCAACATGTTCAAAGCGAGAAATTGCACTTGGAAAGTGCAACAAAGTAAGGAAAAATGCAAATAATGAAAATAAATGAAAACCATGAAAAAAATGGGTGGCAGGTAAAATGACATGCGGGTGGCTGATGGGAAATAAGGAATCAAGTGTGGACAGCCTAGCATCCATGCATTGCTCAAACTACATGCCCACATTTATGTACGGTACCGAGTACCAGTATGGTTTGGGGTTTTTTTGTATGGAAAGGAATAAAAAATTAGACTATTGTTCACTGACCAAAGTGAACCATGAAAAAAATTGGGTTTTCACATTTATTCAACAAGAGAACTTGTTGTTGTTTTTTTTTATTTAAAAAATTGTGGATGAAAAAACACTGATCTGAGCTGAAAAGTGTTAAATACATGAGGCACCAGAGGTGCTACAACCCCTCAGCCCCTTAACAGTCCAGCTCAAGCAACATCTTGTGGCATGGTATATACATACCAAATTTGAAAAGAATCTGATGGAAGGATGTTAGGTTCTCAAGTTATTGCATGGAAATGCATACATGTATGTATCATGGGTATCAGTATGTTTTGTTTTTTTGTATTGGGGGGTGGGGGGCACCTATTTGCAAAAGTGGTCAAAATGCAATCCCAGGCCACACCTCTTGGCATGGTATATGCCAAATTTGAGAAGAATCCGCTGAATGGTGCTCAAGTTAATGCCTGGAAATGAATTTCAGACAGGCAAACAGATGGATGCACAGACACACAGTCACAGAGGGACGGACGGATGGACAATTGGAATTCAGTATAGCTCCCTACTATGCACAGGGGTATACATTGGTAAATTGGTAAAGTGATCCTATTGTCCTGGCCTGAATCTAAATGTTGGATGGGGCTTTTGTCCATAGTTTTCTGTTCACTGGCGCTTTTGTGGAAATCCCAAAGAGACTGCTGTATTGTTCTCATATTGTTCATCATTTCCATAGAATAGCTATACATGTATCGTTTATCGGAGGCATGGACACATTGATATAAGTTTCTTGCATTTATTCAGAAGATATACATGTAGCAAGTAAACATTGGCTTTATTAAGTGTATCATTCAAAAAATAAAGCCCCTGTATACTATAAACATAAATCTATAAGGTTCACTGCTGATAGTGGCCCAAATGGATACCAAACTACTATTTATAAGTGTTCCCAAGACATGGAAATATCACAAATTACAACTGAAGCAAAATTAAAGCCAACTGAGTAATTGGTAAATGGTAATTCACAGCAGAAACAGTTGAGGAGATTGAAATTGTAGATTTAAACTTGCACTACATGTACATTTTCCAGTACATTGAACAACTCAATTCTCTACATGGTTATCTCCCCTGCCCACCTGCAGAAAAATTGTTTTATGTAATATGTAGATTTATGACATCAGATAGAATGCTGCATGCAACATTCCATGAATATTTTGGAAGTAGAATGAAAAGAATACATTTCTGAATACAGAGAAATTATTATGTAAATGATTTGACCACCAATAGATTTTAGAAACTTACCACAAGAATGCCCATAATATATATAATGTTGGAATTAAACCATGATACAGATGGACAGAAACGTGGACGGACAGACAGACAGATGAGGACCTGATCAGCGAAACACCTGATCAACAAAAGGCACATCTATGGACTACATTCTATATTGGACAGAAGTTTCGTCGACCTGCCTTCAGTAGTTCTCAAGATATATGGGAGCCCGACGGACGGACAGATGAGGTGACAACAATACCCCCCAGCCCAATCGCTCCCAAATGTGCAGAAGGGGGAGGGAGGAGGGAATTTGGCTTAATGTCACACTCAAGTTTGTTTCACTCATATGGTGACAGTCAGTTTGGTTGGTGGAGGAAGCCAGAGTACCCGGAGAGAATCACTGCCCTTCGGCAAGTAGCTGACAAACTTTCACACATGGACCAGCTGGGCTCGAACCCGTGCCGGTTCAGCGGTGTGAGGCTAGCGGTCACCAGCGAAGCACCTCAGACCACTCGGCCACCGAGGGCCCCATGTGCAGAAGGGAGAGGCGTCATTGATGGAATGCATACTGAAAGAAATGTCAATGGCTCAGCATTCATCGGGTAGGTTTTCATGTCATTTCTTGAAATACTTATATCTACCCGTATTCCTGATAAATCTGACAGCCGAACACTTGCACTTGTATGTAATGACCAGGTTTGGGATAAAGCTATTTCGAGCTTTTTTAGATCCATCAGGCTTTTTTAGCTTGATCGAGCTTTAAAAATGTCACTTTTACTCGTACTGATCATGGGATGTCCAATTTCCGTGGCAAAGCGTGTGTCCACAGTTTCACCGTGGTGAGCTGAACATGGGAGAAGTTCAAAACCGAAACAATCTCCCTTGTTCACAATTGCGTTGTTATATTTCATATCAAATTATTCTTATGATGCACAGTCAACAACGTTTTCTCACCTCCTGTCTTGTCATCAACACTTTTACATCTCCTCATCAAACGTCGGACTTGAGGCCATCATGGCGCCTCGCTTTCACTATGATCTGGCAAGCCCACGTGATCGGATATGCCGAAGTATGAATTTTTAATTTTCCATCGGGTATGGTGGACCCGAATGCACATCATGTACATACAAACCAAACGTTTATTTGGGCAAATAAAATACTTTGGGTTAGTACAGATCAAATCATGGGACAGTATATCTGGAATCCCCGATTTCATACTTAATAGTTGCCCTTACTGCTTTGAGGTGTACTTGAGGTGTAGTTGAGGTGTACCTGTGAGGTGTACCCTCAGATATTATGAGGTGTATTTGAGGAGTAGATGAGGTGTAGTTGAGGAGTAGATGAGGTGTAGTTGAGGAGTATCGAAATATGCAAATTAGTACACCTCAGTGAGGTGTACACCTCAGGTGAGGTGTACCCCTCAGGTGAGGTGTACCCCTCAGGTGAGGTGTACCCCTCAGGTGAGGTACTAACTGAGGTGTACTTGAGGCATATCCAATTTTGAAAAATGTATTCATACCTCCATTGAAAATAGGTACCAGGCATATTTGTATTCTCATTTTTTAGTGAACACCGCTCAGTAGATTGATCCCCATCCTCCTCCTACAATAACTTTGCTGCAGCATTTTTCGCTACAAAGCCTACAACTAACATATGAGCAGCCAAACTTGAAAGTAGGGGAAGGTGACCGTGTATGTCGGAAAATGGTAGCACCACACTTATAAAGGAGCTTCAACATTGGCTCACAAGTGCCCCAATTGCCACACAGAGGATTCCAATGCAAAAGCATACAAGGGACCAATGTATTTGGGAAGTGACAGTTAACATATCCATTTTGGAAATATATCTGGATGGTTGACAACATATCCACAGGTGCCAAAGTTTGCATGAGATTAACAATAGTTTCTCTGTAAATTATACAACAGTGCCCATTAACTGATTGCTATGATAATTTGAAGAGAAGAATGTTACAGCAGGTTTTAGTTTGATGTATTAGTGTCCTGGTGTCAAAATAATAATAAAAATAAAATAAAAATTGAGTTTTACATAACATTTTTCATGTTGTTTAGAAGTTCAGGAGGTGTACTTGAGGTGTACGTAGGTAATTTAAAAGTGAGGTGCATGTTTTTTTGACAAAGTCAATGAGGTGTACTTGAGGTGTAGGTAATTTAAAGTAACATTCATGCCAGAATGATGATCCAGCATAGACATGTAAAGAAAAAATTAAATTTAATGCCATGTTCAGCAATATTTTGTCTATTTAGTGAGTATGTATATTTTTTATCATTTAGAAAGTGATCGTATAACAGTATTTTCATTATTTTGGGATACAAAACGAGTAATTAGCGAGTATGAATAAAAGATTGTGCTGGCAATTATTTACAATAAGTGGATGGTATATTATGCTCAATTTCATGACAAACCTTTCCACCAAGTCCACCATATATCTTGGGTGTAGGTGGATAACTGTATCTTATGTTCATGCCAAGCTTGTTACGGTGGAGTGTAGGAAATACTTGAGATGTAGATAAATTATGAGGTATAAGTACATACTTGTATACTTTTGTACATGCATATTTTAGCAAAGTCCATGAGATGTACTTGAGGTGTAGGTAAATTACAAGTATATATTTTGACAAAGTTTATGAGGTATCACTCACTGTTAATTATTATTTGTTAATTAAACAAGGGCTGTACTTATTTCAAACTGTCAGACTGAATTGGTGTATGTTACAATAGAATATTAGACTAAGGCAGGAACATCCAACTGAGACATAGAGTTAAAAAGTATTAAGAAAATAATTAAAGAAGAGCTCCAGCTGAGAATGTATATGCAGGTGACACAAGAAATAGCAGAAGTAGATTTTATGTATTGTAAACTGGAAAACAAGGTATGACCTGTCAAGTGGTTCTTTTATTCATAGAGGGTGTATGAGATTTACAGTTAGCCAACCCATTTATTGATTTATTTTAAAATATAACGCTTAAATGAACTAAGAAATGTACTTTAAAATATAAATAAAACATTTAGTTGATCATGTTGATGGGCAGTGAAATCTGTATGGGAAGCCAAGGTAAACTTGAGGTGTACAAAAATTACAAGTATATTTTGACAGTCCCAGAGGTGTACTTGAGGTACATGCATGGTTTGGCAAAGTCCATAAGGTGTACTTGAGGTGTAGTATATAACATATCTATTTTTGACAAAGTCCATGAGGTGTACTTGAGGTGTAGGTAGATTACACATATATTTTGACAAAGTTCCAGAGGTGTACTTGAGGTACATGCATATTTTGGCAAAGTTCATAAGGTGTACTTGAGGTGTAGGTAAATTACAAAAATATATTTTCAAAGTCCATGAGGTGTACTTGAGGTGTATACACCTTGAAAAAGAAAATGAGGTGTA
>JAVTVY010027514.1:0-108044 GCA_036873755.1 Hanleya hanleyi
TTGATGAAGATGAGTTAGGAAAGATCAACAAAGGACCCCTCAAATCATCAATACGAAAAGGTAAGCAAAGAACTTTAAAACAGTCCTGGTTGAAATATTAACTTAATCAATAATATAATAGAGACAAACTCGTTGCTGGCTATTCATATTATTTTTTAGATATATTTCAATTTGGAACAAACAAATGTATTGTTTAGTAATATTTTCGCCTTTATAACGAAAAGCATTACTTATAATATAAAAGATAATACATGGTTGTATTTTTGTATAAGATCATCAATGCATTATTTAAATACAATTATGTAGTATCATGTATCTTATCTCACGTTAATCAATTAATTATAACAAAAATGAAATAAAACCTACATTCATGACAAATATATATTGTAAAAAAGAAACCACATGAATGAACAAGAACATTTTCTTGTATATAATTAACAACGTATCGTAATGCATCTTTTGTATAATTGTAATATAGTGAAATTTGGGTAGTCGATTTGTTCTCTGTGGATTAAAAGTTTATCTACAAATCCAGGTATTCAAGTTGAGGTCTTTTCATATATTCTTTGTTTTGTTTCATGTACATTATTACCAAACCAGTGATTTCTTCCCTCCATTCAGTTTTAACTCTGGAAAATGAAAAGTTCAAAAACTGAAGTGGGTGGGTTCCTTGCAGCTGTAAGAAAGGGTTGTTATATTCACAAACTTCACATAGTTTGTCCTCGTCTACCATGTTCAGTGCCGTATCAAAGTATTTATGAACTATTTCAGTATTGTCGTCCATAAGGCAATCGTGTTCTGTTTGTGAAGGACGATTATTTACACAACCGTAACAATTCTTTACGCAAATCTCACCGATCAAGCTCACCAAAACGTAAGCTAGAAATGATTTAAAAGACGTTTCAACTCTTATACGGTTTTCCCGACTTTGTCTCTGTTTTGCGGAGCGAAGAGATACGGTGAACTGTTTCACACCGAAAGGTTCAGTTCCAAAGAGATGCCTTGCTTCGTGTTTACATTCGCTCCCTGTAGCAAAGCATCGACCACATTACAAGCGTCTAGTCCGTCATTCATAATTCAGCCGTCGTCCATTAGAGAATATCCGCGTCCATAATCCAAAGACCTATTCCATTTTCCACATAACAGTATTAGCACCAAATTCAAAAAGACAATCATAGTATACATAAACATAGGCTTGTTTCTTGCAAGAGAGAAGCGGTCAACAGTTTTCAATGATGCCGGCAAGACATCATGATGTTCCAGAAATATCAAATCCGTATCGCTGATCAGTATTCTTAATCAATAATATTCGTTATAGAGTCGTCATCTAAAAAAAAGATGTATCTCAGTCACGCTTTGATTGTGACTGTTCATATGAGTACCATGAGGATCTTGAAGTACATGGGTTCATACGGCCCTAGCCCCGGGTTAAGCGGAATTAGACACAAGTTACGAAACGTAGCGCCATAGATCTTGCACGCTGCGTTCGTATTTTGCTATCAGCATGCGATATGTAATGCCAAATTTGAGAAACTTTGAGTGGAGGCGCGGTGGAATAAATCTGTTTTATAAGTTTCTGCAACAATGTTTTGCATTTTTCTTTCGATAAAAAATCATCACATTTTAATGATACAGGACTAGCAATGCTACTGTTGAGATATGTATACGTGCCATATGCAGGTCCTACTGGAATATTTACTATCCAGAAAGGATAGTTTACGATGTCGAAATTGTAATCACCCTTTTTGTCATGGGAAAAGCTCACGAGAGAGAGAATGCCCGCTTCATTTTTATAGAGATAGAGATCTAAATAAGATGTGCCTAGCTATCTGTGGTTTCCTTCCAAATCCAGTAGAAGGTGGATATATATCCTTCACGCAAAGGCCATTTATATAGCGATTTATCCCCACAGCGAGAAGATCGTCTATGGAAGTGCTTGTGAAATGAGAAGTGAAACTTGCTGAAATTGGATCGGTTTTTGAAAGCGCCTGCATATAGTCATATTCATAAGAGAACAGATACAGGTCGGCCAACAGGGGTGCACAATTAGTACCCATTGGAATACCTATATGCTGCTGATATATTGTGCTGCCAAATTTCACATAGATATTTTTAATGAGAAAGAAATTCAAGCAACTCTATAAACAAAGAAACATCCCGTGAATGATATCTCTTGTATGTAGTCGAGCTAAAGAATGCTTTATGGCTTCCGACATTAATATATCTACGATCAGTTTTCTTGAACACAGATACTATTAATGAACTTAGACGGTCAATAAGGTCCTGATGAGGATTGTAGTATAGAGAGTCGAGAAATCCCATGTGGATACATGTCTGTACAGTATGTGACCTTTAGCATCAAGTTCTTCCGTAAGACATTTTGAGTTTTTCAATATCCACATACATTCAACGCCAGAGTTCTTAGAAATAGTGGCGCAATACCTTTCCAAAAATGCTTTTACCTCCTGAAGGGCCCTCGTCAATAGGGTTGAAAGAAGCTTGGTGGTGCAGCTTCTAGAACCAGCTATGAATCTAGCTTTGTATGTTGATTTATGCATTTTGGGAGTCCAGTATATTTTTGGTATGTCGTTATGATTGGTTGGAAGACAAATACCTCTTTCCCTGAGAAACTTTTTGTGATTGTTAAATAAATCTTCCAGAGTGAATGCAGTTTGGGAGTAAGTAGACGTATTTGATGAAGATATGTCTACACTCAATTCTTTAACCAGCACCTGGTAATAGTAATATTTACATATGAATATTATATTATTCGGAGCTTTGTCTGCTGGGACTATGACGAATTTACTCTGGAGATTTGCTAGAACTTCTTGCGAATTGAGGTTTCTCAGAACTTGTTTTGCTTGGGGAAGAGTACTTCTGTCAATATGGCGGATTGTTTCAACGACCTTGCTCTTGGTGAGGTCCAGCCAATCAGCGAGTACTGTAGGTTCAACTTTTTCTCGCTTAGACCAATCAATAACGTACTGTTCCAATGCAGACAGAACTATCTTCTGGTCGGCCTTCAGATTTATTCTTCTTGGCTCTCTATATTTAGGTCCCTTCATCAGGAGTAATTTCAGATCCTTATCACTCACCACATCAAGGTCACCAGTCACAATATGTTTGCATGGTGTAAAGTTCGACGATTCACAATCACAACTATAGCCTCCTGACGTGTATAAGTTCCAGTCAAACTCCTGGACAGCATTGGAGTAATTGAATATTTTGGTGGCTATAGATTTAGTGTACTTATATGAAATGCAAGGAGGTTCTGTGACTTAAAATAGTTTGGTACAGCGTTGCGTACCTCTGGATCATTCAGGATTCGAGGTAAATTAATGATGTCCAGTCCTTTATCTAAGTAGTTGAGTTTCAAGAAAAGCCGATCTTGAGAGGTTTCGATTATGTTCACTGGACGATACAACCGAAAATACGCTATATCTTGACATACTTTAATGATTTTTGATGGTATTATATTTCCTGAAGACGCAGATTGTTGTATATCTCTGGCTATTTGATCTAAAGCTCTCAGAGGTAACGCATACAGAACTGTACGTAAGCTATGTATACTATTGGGTGTGTTAGTTAAACCCACTAAGCAATTTAAAGTGATATGATCGTGAATCATCGAACTATTAAACTTTCGCCAACCATGGCTGCGATGTCTCCGTTGATGGGGTTTAAATAGTTGGGTAATGTTGGATATATTTGAACGGCGGTTTGTAGCATTGCCGAACCCACTGACATTATCATTTAAACCAAACGGAAACACTGACCCAAGTTCTAGCATCCAGAATAATTCCCGCTCTCGGATTTTTCTCTCAAATCCAAAAGGGGAATCCTTAGTAGATGGATAGACGACGTCTATGATCTGAATACTAAAGTTATCCCAGCCGTGGTCGGGTCCAGAAAAATGCCTACCTATAAGCAATTGCTTTTTCCTAACGGATTTTCTGTGACCGTTTACCCTAAGATGGAGTCTTTTGGGTGGTCTTGCCAACATACTGTTGACCACACTTCTTACAGGAAACTAAATAAATACAGTTTGTAGTAGAACAACTAAGATCAACATACGAGTTAACAGAATATGAGTTACCAGTTAACGTGGAACTAAATGAAGCTGAAGTATTAAAGAGTGGACACGTGAGACATCCACGATGTCCACACTTAGAAATTTTTAAATTATTACATGTAGAATTCGGTGCTAAACAATCATCAAGCGCAATATTACAAGGTTTGATGTCGTGGCCTTGCTTTGCTGTCAGAAATATATCTGTCATTTGGATTGAAAAAGGTCTTAGTGCATTTCGAACTATTAGAGACTCGGCCGAGAAACCTGCACTAAGGTTCCTCGGGTCTGTCTTCATATTTTTTTTTATAGTTGTGCTCATTATGTTTGTTGGATGCCAGAGTGGGTTGGTTAGCAGTGGGTGTCTTCGTTGATTTTGCTGTTGTTGTTAATATTGATATTTTCCTTCAAGAATATAATTATTTTCCACCTTTTCATACACCACGACAGTGGAGATCATAAACATGCGTTCTATACGACATACACCGATCTACACACTTCTTCCCTACTATATTTCTATCTGTAAAGCGACGTTAAATCATATTCACTCGCTCACTATCTATAAAGACTAGTGATGAAAGAAGCATGTTAAAGAATTCGCCACTGATCCCTGAACGGAAAAAAACATTGCCCATCATCTGGCTGGTTTCCAGCAAATAAGACGATATCGAGCCTCTCTATCGAGGGTTCCTTTGCTCGTGGACGTGGATTCGAGCGTTCGTGGAATTTATCTCCTAGCATTCCCCATGCCAGTAGAGTTCCCACATTTCTCCACGCTCACTCATCCATTTATTATTGGTTGTCCTCACATTACAAGCGTCTGGTCCGTCATTCATATTTCATCCGTCGTCCATTAAAGAATATCCGCATCCATAATCCAAGAACCTATTCCATATAACAGTATTAGCACAAAATCCAAAAAGACATAGTATACATAAACATAGGCTAGTTTCCCGAATATCCGAATTTCTCCTGTACAGAGATTCCAGGAAAAAAGTGGGTTTATGGCTCTTTCATAAAAGTGTTATAAAGATATAGTAGAGGAAGGGTATGTAGTTCAGTGCAGGTCGTATAGAACGCATTTTGTGATATCCACTGTCATTATGATGTATGAAAAGGTGAAAAACAATTAAATTCTTGCCAAAAACAACAACATCGACGAAGACCCCACTGCTAACCAAGACACTGTGCTTGCTTCGTGGACCAGCTCAGACTCGCAAGTTGGCGAGGTAGTAAACGGCAAACACACGACCTACCTGACGGATAATTACCTCATGAATATAGGTAATACACCTATGACCCTGATCATATATGGATCTGTTTCCCTCAGTGTTAAAAATTTTCAAATGGCGACTGTGACGCCAATAATCCGGGTGTCGAGCGCTGATACTATTTGTCCACGAATGGTGAAGACTCTTAAATGGGGCAAGTAGAATTCCGTCTCGAAAAAAAAACACCGGAAAACAGTCATCATAGCTTGGTACACTTTCATTTTTTTCGTGGACCAAAGAGTGAGATGTGTGGATTCGATCGATCAGGCTCATGCTGTACGAGGTTGGGGGAGTCAGAGCCGTTGCCATAATCGTGCACATGGACATTCGGCCGGGACACCTGTTATCGGAGTGTGTGACGATTTGTGGGCCATAAGGGGCTCCAATGTGTCAGGCTTGGTGCCGTACTGAAGAGCTCTTGTTTGGTAGAGTAGGACCGGGGTGGGAGCGTTGAATTGTGTCGTCATTGTGCGCAAGCGCACACGAAAAGGTGATGGAATCCTGTTAGCGGAACTTGGCGAAATTTGAGACATACCTGGCCCAAATGTGTCGTATGTGGTGTCCTATTGAAGCTCCTGTCTGATATATTGAGAATGGGTTAGTGACATTGAACGTGTCGTTATTGCCCTCATTCGAAAGAGCAGTATCTTATGGAAATTTGGTGAGATGGGGCCCATAGGTGGTCCAAATGTAGCGTCTTTGGTGTCACTTTGAAGCTCTTGTTGTGTACAGGAAAACTGGGTATGGTGATCTATTATATGTGCACACGCATTCGGGAGGGGGTATATGTTAACAACAGTTGAGGGATGAATCGGTGTGGACTGCGTAGGGACCTCACTCCTATGGGTGGGTCTGTGTCTGAGAAATACTATAGGCCTTACGCTTCATGTACGGGAAGTAGCAAAACGCAGACAGCAGCTCCAATGCGCATTTGGGATTAGGTGCCTAAGTACAGCCCTCTAACTTGTCGTCAAATGGCATTGTTTTATTGGAGCTCTCGTTGTATAGTGTTCGGACTGTCTTTGAGTGAGTTAGTACGTGAAACGTGCCCAACGCCAGTCTTAACGCAGTGACGCCCTAACGCTAGTGAGTAATTTGATCAACTGGTTTTGCTGGTGTCTCGCCAGCCGTATTCGCTCTTGTTAGTGTTCCTTGTCGGATCCACATAGAAGCGTCTTCTTGCAGGCATCATTCAAAACTGTTGACCGCTTCTCTCTTGCAGGAAACTAGCCTATGTTTATGTATACTGTGATTGTCTTTTTGAATTTGGTGCCAATGCTGTTATATGGAATAGGTCTTTGGATTACAGACGCGGATATTCTTTATTGGACGACGACTGAATTATGAATGACTGCCCAGACGCTTGTAATTCGGGCGATTCAGGATAATGTAAAGGCAAGAAGTTCTGGAAGAGCACTTTCTCAATAGACTGCCTTCTTTAGAGCATCTTTAGTGTTGTACTGGCTGGGCTGATCAGTGTCCAGGGTTACAGAACTGTGAGCACTCTCGTGTTCTGGCACATGTAGGAACCGTCGTGATATGATTGAAACAAGGTTGAAAACGACGTTAAACCCTACCACTCACCTCCTCGTCTTCCAAGAGCACGCTATTTATTATGGTACTGTGCATAGGATACCTCTTCATTTCAAGCGGCATCAGACTGAACTGTTCGTGGATCGTCATGACTGTTCGTCTGGATGTTTCTTCTTCCTGATTCGGGCTTCCATGGGAACAGCTCACCGCATCAGCTCATGAGCTCTCCGTATGAGTGGGTAGACTCTCAACAGTCGCTGCTTCAGTATCTGTGGGCTCGTTCGATTCTAGTGCCTAGGTGTCTTCGTACCCATGCATATTCTTCTGATGCCTCATCATTTCGTAGTGTCTGGTAACGATCGTCCGAGCTCAGAAGCGCTGATAGGTATAAATGATCACTTGATATGGTTCTGGTGGTTGCGATATGAGTATCTATCCCTTCTGGATATTGGAGGAATATTTAGCTCATCGTAACCTGAATAGATATATGCTCTTATCACATTTCAGAGTAAATTGAAGGGATTTGATTGGTTAATTACCATAGTGCATTAGACCGTATTGCTATTCTTCGTTATCCACCGTTGGTATACCAATTCAGAATTCTCGTATACCAATGCTGTCAAGGTCGCGTGTGCTCATATACCAACGCAGTCAAGGACGCGCGTGCAACACCTGCAGACAAAGCCTGTTTCAGGCGAATTTGTCTGTGCGAGTTTGTATGGGCGAGTTCCGCCACTGGAACAAGTTGTGCGAGGCAAATTGCGTATTTGCGGATGAAGATAGGAAATAAATTATCATCCAAAGCTTTGTGTGCCACATAAACAGGAACGTCAGAATGTACGGGAGATACAACACATATCACGAATCGTTAGATTCTTGGTATGTGCTTTAGAATAGGTTAACCAGAAGACTATTCTGTGAAGTCATGTGACGCAGTCAGTATGTCGGCACCTCTTCCCACTTCCCTTATATGTGTTGTAATTTCATCCAGTTTATTGTTCGTCGCGGAACAGACCGAAAAGAGATCGAAGCACTTTGTCTGTCCGACTCGCGATGTCTTACCGTACGTTGTTCAACGTTGAGTTATATGCCTGTTTTTCTTTCGAGTTGGTGATATATGTTAAACCAACCAGGAAAATAGCTCTTCAATGTGATAAATTCGTTATACCAGTGTTTTGTTCGGGCTCGTGAAAATATTTATCTTCTCGACGAAATATCAGCCTGTATACCAACGCAAGACACTGGTATAACTTATAATATTCGTGGTTTGTCGATTTGATCCAGTTATAAATGTTTACCCCATCTTCAACGTACATCAGTGACCATCCGCTGCTTGTATATATTTCGGGGGTATGGGACTCATTCAAGGGGACAGACCGCGTTGGGGGGGAGGAGGTTGTCAAACAGCATCGGTAAAAGACATCACAGTACTTTCGGCCCAAGATCTGACCAAGAAGGTTTTGCATTTGGCATTTATACTTGTACGAAGGACTGCTGGTGAGTGATGGCGCTAGACGATTAAGTTATAAAATGTCTTAAAATATATCGAAACGTTCTCCTAGGTATCTAATGCTCTAAAACGGTATGAGAAGTGATCTTTTACATTTTCCTCCTATAAACCGGGAATTGACCAATATGTCATTTGCGTACAATTCGCCATCCATAAGATGGCTTGCGAATCGTGTGTCTACATTATCGCGGAGCGATATCCGGTACTTTGCCTTCATCCGGCGAAGAAAAAACTCGAGAAATCCTATAAATTACAGGTTTGCATACCACTTCTTAAACAGATGTTGCCGGGGCTTACAAAATATATAGGTATGAATATGAATTCGTATCATCCAAGAGGTGTGGTAGATCTGTAATTTTGAACAAGTAGGACATCACATGACTCGAAAATGGCGGGTTACGTTGAGGTTATGTCGGTAGACTTTAGCTGATTGGCTGACGAAGTCACGTGGTATTGATTTCTGGAAATTCCCTCTTGCAGTTGCCGAAAGTAGGCTGAAAATGGATACACACGATCCCAGGGTCAGTCTTACCGCGTAAAGATGACCGAGATGGTTACAGGGTGCCAATATATAAGTGCCAATTTCAATTTGGCAGTTAATTTGCGATCAATTATCTAAGCCATTGACCATGAATGGCATGGTGGTATTAACATTACTCCTTTTTCTCCGATTCCTCAACACTGAATATTCATATTCGATGGCCAGTTAATGTCTCGTTACGTGACTCTCTCTGAATTTAACAGCATTTGCGTTCTGCAATATGGTATTAGTATATAGCCCAATGCAATGCGATTGGTTAAAAACATTGATATTGATATATTTATGTAACTCAGGTCTATACTAACTTTCAGTCATTTTCTTTATGTGGTCACATACAGGATTCTCCGTATCATCTCTACTCTTTGAAACTGACTTTTGATCTCCTCAGCAGTATCGTAAGATTTTGAGCTTACTGATATTTCAAAACAAGTTACTTTTACTTCGCTCTTCCTGTAAAAAATAAACCAAATTAAACTCTCAGTATCTACAATCACGCCATATTGAGATCCAGTATGATTCACATCGTCACAAATATTCCATCGGCGCATTCGAACACACCCTTTCTCAACCACTACAGTGCGTATGCGAGTGGTGACGCCATCCTATTGGAGAGTATGTTGATGTAATATTGCCCAGACATAGGCCAGTGAGAAATGACTTCAATCCCCCGTGCGGGTGACACACAGCCCACATCGTGAGTGCCCTTTTTATACTACTTCACGACCGCGCATCAAAGATCAACGTCACCGTCCCAATCTACTACATCTACTGTACATTAGTACGCGTGCTTCGGTACACCACACACGACACATATGGACCAAGTTTGACCCACATCTCCTCAAATTTCTATAACACGCTGCTCATTTCATACAACTCACCGAGTGTGCATACGACCAAGTTCAACGTCATCACCCGTCTAATCTAGAGCTTCACTACGACATAACGCCCCACACAATGGAACCCTACAGAAAATTACTAGTGTTTCATCATATGACTAGTTTCGGATTTTTGTTCCGAGATCGAATTTTACACCCCTTCAGAGTTTCCTTCCCCTCTCGATTACAGATTGTAGACTTTCTGTGTGTGATACCAGATGATGTTAGGGCTTGTGCGCTGGGTATTAACTCAAGGGGATTTCTCTACATAAACACAGACGATTCCAGAATCAACCAAGTGTTGCTCTAGGATTTCATGACTCCGAGACAATTTAGTTGTAGAATACGACATGGAATTTATTCTTCTCCAAAACTTGTTAAGATGGAACAAATAAGTTACTGAAAATCTCTATAATATCGTCGGAGTGTATCGATGGTGAAATTGACACACACCGGAGTCGTGACGGTACTATGACTAAAGATACAACTTGTTTGTTCCTTTATATACAATAGAGTTCAAATGTCAAATCATGCAGGTACAACTGATACCAATTTGCAATGTTATATTAAGTGCTGCAGTAGTCTGTTTGCTGACTATGCCGTACCAGCCTATAGAAGGAGCATGAATGTGAAAGTTCTTAAAATATTCCAATCTGCATCAAATCATAAGAGTTCAGTCTAAATAAACAGTAGTGTGGTCAAAGATGAAGCTTCGTGGTAAGGCACTTGAGTGGAGTACTGACATGAACACAGTATCACAAAGTGATCAGTGGCCAGTATAGCTAAACAGAACACTTGAAGTTGATAAATGTCAAGTGGTCAAGAGTTGAGACGACAAGAAGGAAGCATAGCACATGATACTACCGGCTCTAGTTCTGGTCCATAGACCGTTTACGCCTCCTTCAAGTTACAAGTATTCTGTACAATGTCTGTGTGATAAACGGTATGAAAATAACCAATTAAAGATAAACCAATTAAATGAATTCTCATAACTACCAATCTACAGTGGCTATCAAATATTAATAAAATATAGATGTAAATCTTCAAACACATCTAATAATTCACAAGAGAGCACCACCGTTCGACATCCGGGTAAAAGACGTCCCAACCGCCATTTTGTAATTCTTAGCAGAGGTATACATGATCAAGCCCATAGCAGGAACGCAACTTGGCTGTGTGATGCGATAGTTGGTTCGTCGCGATATGACTATTGCTGAAAGCGACGTTAAATCCTATCCACTCACCCACCTATTCATAGGTGTATATCAGGTGGTAATTATAGCTGTCGGGCCAAACTGATGCATGCCGTGTACCGCCTCAAATTGCGAACCTGAGCAAGACAAGTTCACAAAATAAAGCCAGGTTTCCAACCTACCTCCAATCGGGTCCGTTGTTTGCAGTATCTCACAAACTCGAACCCCGCCGTACCAGAGGCAGTGTAGATTCAAGACCACCAGATTGTGTTTGCTATGGCAACACTTGGACGGACTTGTTCACTGGAAGACCCGTTCCCGGAAGTCACGTGACCGGAAGTTGCGTAAGAGATAGGGTATCTGGGCTCGATTACGCATGCAGTATGCAACAGAAATTGCGCCTGCCGATGTGCGTGCCACAGGCCGCATGCTGTGCGTTACTGTCTAAGTGGGTGATTCACAGGGCACTAGAAACTCATTGTGTTGATCACTTTATTCGTACATTTGGAGTCGTTGTAAACGTGTGGAATGTTATCACTTACATTTTGTAGAGTACCCAAAAGTGAGCCAACACGTCGCACAGCCACTGATTTGTATCTCCTCTCCAAATACTGGAAAACAGATATGAAATATATTTGAGCGATTTCTCGTCAATTGAATGTTGCTGTAATCTGTTATCGATCCAGTAAACTACTAATTTCAGTAATGAATGTTTTTATAGCAAGGTACCAGACCTTCAAAAATCAACAATAACAAAACACAATTTCATTCACTTAGCGGTTTTCAATAACTGTTAGTAAAGACAGTAGCAAAGAAATTAAAACTAGCCTCAGAGATATCTCTGTTTTGTTGAAATCTATTTATATTGGACACTTTCTGGGTTCAAAAAGGGACTCCAGTTCTGAAATAAAAGTACCACATGATCATTCTACACATGCTGGACCTTGAGCAAAAAAGTAATCACACATCTCTGAAATGCGTTCACTTGAGTAATTAGTCAAATTCCAAATAACTAAATTGTTCCAAATAACCATTGTATTGAAACATGGAAATATATCCCTATTTTTATTCATTGTCCAGTTGTGTGAAAACAACGGTAGGTAATCACCAACAACATTACGTTAGCATTGCATATAGAGCAAAAAAAAATAAAAATAACACAACATCCGACATTAAGGGTAGAGCAGTGCTATTGTCTTCAGTAACGAAACACTTTGTTACTAAATTCTGTAACGTTATTATCGCCATTCGACGAATCAACATACGAGATGGGACCCCTGCCTCGTGTCCACACAATATTCTGGAAAACCAATTTTCTTTAGTCAAATGTTGCAGATGAGAGTTTTATTATTTTGGTAGAAAGCAACTATTTTACAAGACGTTCTAAACTTGAAATCCAGAAATCTGGGAATTTAAATCGATAATTACAACACATATAAGGGATGTGGGAAGAGGTGCCGACATACTGACTGCGTCATATGACTTCACAGAATAGTCTTCTGGTAAACCTATTCTGAAGCACATACCAAGAATCTAACGATTCCTGATATGTGTTGTATCTCAGGTACGCTTTTATTGTACCTGTTCATGTGGCAACATGGATGGATGATATGACCACACGGCCCCTAGCACCGGCATAAGCGGTATTAGATACACATCTAGAGAGCTATGATGGAAATGCTCTGACAACTCGTATACTGGTAATTGGTGAGCTGTTTCGCTGTGACAACTCGTACATTGGAGATTGGTGAGCTGTATCGTCGTCAGATGTAAATGACGGCATTTAACACAAAAGGCTAGTCTGTAAGGCCCGATGTCGACCCAGCATCAACTTCCCACAAGTGCCAACATATATCAAAGACCAAAGGGTCTGTACAGGGGGCGGGCCTCGGGGACGAAACGTCCACCAGCAGAATCTCGCCATATACAGGTAAAAATTACAACACATATAAGGGAAGTGGGAAGAGGTGCCGACATACTGACTGCGTCATATGACTTCACAGAATAGTCTTCTGGTAAACCTATTCTGAAGCACATACCAAGAATCTAACGATTCCTGATATGTGTTGTATCTCAGGTACGCTTTTATTGTACCTGTTCATGTGGCAACATGGATGATATGACCACACGGCCCCTAGCACCGGCATAAGCGGTATTAGATACACATCTAGAGAGCTATGATGGAAATGCTCTGACAACTCGTATACTGGTAATTGGTGAGCTGTTTCGCTGTGACAACTCGTACATTGGAGATTGGTGAGCTGTATCGTCGTCAGATGTAAATGACGGATATTAACACAAAAGACTAGTCTGTAAGGCCCGATGTCGACCCAGCATCAACTTCCCACAAATGCCAACATATATCAAAGACCAAAAGGTCTGTACAGGGGGCGGGCCTCGGGGACGAAACGTCCACCAGCAGAATCTCGCCATATACAGGTAAAAATTACAACACATATAAGGGATGTGGGAAGAGGTGCCGACATACTGACTGCGTCATATGACTTCACAGAATAGTCTTCTGGTAAACCTATTCTGAAGCACATACCAAGAATCTAACGATTCCTGATATGTGTTTTATCTCAGGTACGCTTTTATTGTACCTGTTCATGTGGCAACATGGATGATATGACCACACGGCCCCTAGCACCGGCATAAGCGGTATTAGATACACATCTAGAGAGCTATGATGGAAATGCTCGGACAACTCGTATACTGGTAATTGGTGAGCTGTTTCGCTGTGACAACTCGTACATTGGAGATTGGTGAGCTGTATCGTCGTTTTAAATCGATCAACTGCTGAACGAGATATGAAAATCACCTCGGACGACGTTTATGCCTTAATCAACTTCTTGCGATTGTGTAAGGTACTCTGAGGTAAATTTGAGGTTCCGAACAGTTACCAGAATATCGATGGGATTTTCGCATTAATGTATTTCTGGAATTACGTTGGAGTGTATTTCCCATGATCTAGAGCGTTTTCAGAGGTTTCTTTCAGATACTTATTGGATAACTTTTATATTTATAATCATTCGACGGGTATCTGCGCCTATCAGCGCTGAGCATGGCGGTACCAGCGAAATCCGAGAACAGCATAAATATTGTTGCTGAATCTTGAATACTAGTGATATACTAATAGAATTTCCATATTTTCCATGCCTCACTGCGTGGAAACTATATGACAGAAGCAATTTACGTTCAGTCAATCGAGTTGTCCATAAAACTGTGGAAGGGGCGGGGCGGGGGAGAAAGATCCTTCTCTCCACCCTCCACCCCCCTCCCCCCGCTTCATATGCCTATGACGTAGAACACTCATGATCGTTGCTCACACCTGGCTTTCAAGTGGACATATGCAGACGAACTAAACACAAAGTAGTACCGTTGTCGTCATAATCTCCCAGACAGCGTACATGTATATTTTGATGTCAACCATGTCGGACCTCGGATCGAATGCTCTGGTATCCCAGATACGCTTCCGCTGAAAAATCTCATACCTGTAATCAGTATGATAAATGCGCGGTGACATTGCTAAATCATTGTCGAATGTGGCGCGGATTCAACTCGTTCACCAGAAGTCCGAGATCAGATTCGAGTAGATGCTGGTGCCGCGGCTAGGAGTTTGAGTACTCAAACACTTAGGAGACGCATAAAAGCCGTCGGATTAGGTGCTAGGCGCATGGTTAAGAAAGCCTTGTTGCTTCGCCGTCATAAGATATCGCGTCTGCGGTGGGCAACAAATCATGTTCGATGGACTAGACAGCAATGGATCAATGCTCTTTTCAGCGACGAAACGCGTGTCTGTCACCGCCATGTTGACGGTAGGAGGCGTATGTGGCGTCGGCATGGCGAAGAGCACGCAGAGTGCTGCGTGGAGCGCGTAACGGCCTTTGGTGGTGGCAGCGTAATGGTGTGGACAGGCATTAGTACCACAGGCAAAACCGATCTGGTGCCTATTGAGGGAAACTTGAACGCCATCGCTACGTTGCTGAAGTTCTCCGTCCATAGGTTTTTTCCTACGCAGGCGCCGTCGGTGATGGATTTGTCTTCATGGACGACAATGCCCGTCCACATCGAGCAAGGGTTGTAAATGACTTCTTCCAAACTGAAGGCATTGAGCGGATGCAGTGGCCCGCCAGTTCTCCGGATCTTAACCCCATCGAACATCTGTGGGATCAGCTGAAGCAAGCGTTCAATCGTCGAGTTGGGATGGAGTCGGATCTTGATGAGGTGAGACGCCTGCTTCAGGAGGAGTGGTTAGCTATCCCGCAAAAATCAGATCACACGCCATCATCAACACGATGCGAGCTCGTTGTCGGATTGTGATACAGTGTCGTGGTGGTTGCAGAAACTTATAAAACAGGGCTACACCACCAAGCACCTCCACTCAAATTTTCTCAAATTTGGCGATACATATCCCATGCTGATAGCAAAATACGAGCGTAGCGTGCAAGATCTATGGCGTTACGTTTCGTAACTTGTGTCTAATTCCGCTTAACCCGGGGCTAGGGGCCGTATGAACCCATGTACTTCAAGATCCTCATGGTACTCATATGAACAGGCACAATCAAAGCGTGACTGAGATACATCGTTCTTTAGATGACGACTTTACAACGAATATTATGGATTAAGAATACTGATCAGCGCTACGGATTTGATATTTTTGGAACATCATGATGTCTTGCCGGCATCATTGAAAACTGTTGACCGCTTCTCTCTTGCAGGAAACAAGCCTATGTTTATGTATACTATGATTTTCTTTTTGAATTTGGTGCTACATGTAATACTGTTATATGGAATATGGAATAGGTCTTTGGATTATGGACGCGGATATTCTCTAATGGACGACGGCTGAATTTTGAATGACGGACCAGACGCTTGTAATTTCCATGCTCTCACAAAGCATAGGAATGATAGGGTGTATATTGCCGTAATTCAAATTTATTTTTATCTGCTTCTTTGAGAAAAGTTTCATTCAAACAGAGAGCTAAGGGTTCATAATCCTGAGTTAACAACTGAAGCTCATGTTAATTTGGCCAAACTCCTCTGAAGTTCCATTGGAGGAGGGTTGGAGACTGAGCCATTTTTAGTCTATATGAAGAAATAACACACAAGAGTACACACTAGGAAATAGAGTGTCAACTTAGCCATTATGAACGTTTAATTAAAGGTCTTCTCCTCTGGATTTTCTGTTCCTTTTTCTGCTCTTCCCGCAACTGCTGCATATCTTTTGTCTTTATTTCCATAAACGTCTTCTTCTCTCTTCTGTTCACATTTCTTTTTCGACCTCTGGTTCAAGAAAGTCTTGCCGGGTCGCGTATTATCACAAGATTGATCCATGTGCTCAACGACTGCATTTTTGTCTAAGGAGAGGTTTATCGGTGTATTTGTTTTGAGAATGGAGTTATCAACTTCCCATTCTCATTGCTTGTTTCATCACTAGTGAACTCCTCGAACACATCGGGAGCGAAGTTCACAGATGTATCCATTTCAGAAATAAAAGCAAAATCTTCTGTCTTCACCGCCATCCACTGAGGGCAGCTCATTTCTAGCATCATCTCTGGTGAGCTCAGCAACCACATTTTCATCTGGGATCAGTGGTCGAATTTAGTATGGGTCCGCTGGCCGGTGGCCAGTAAAATTCCCGTCGGACCAGTTTACTTGGCCAAGCAATGGTCCGACCGGCAAGTGCAGATTTGCAACAAAAATACTCATTTTCGAACGTTTTGTTCTGCGTGTAGGCTATACAAGTTCTAATGCAATCGATAAAATACTTGCGAACAAAGCTGTGGTTTCGTCGACTACGGCGCAAATTCGAAATGGTGTTAGCGATTACTTTGCGCGCATGTTTAAAGCCGCCCAATGTAATCCATAAAAAGAAAAATGTTAAATATTATCATATAGCTGCGATATACGAGTGGAATTATTTTTTTAGCGATTGGTTTGGGCGGACTAGCCATTTCTGTTGATTTGATATTCGGATTTGATATTTTTGGAACATCATGATGTCTTGCCGGCATCATTGAAAACTGTTGACCGCTTCTCTCTTGCAGGAAACAAGCCTATGTTTATGTATACTATGATTGTCTTTTTGAATTTGATGCTAATACTGTTATATGGAATGGGTCTTTGGATTATGGACGCGGATATTATCTAATGGACGACGGCTGAATTATGAATGACAGACCAGACGCTTGTAATTACACGCGATTTTAACGATTACTGGCCGTCGAGACACCCAGTGAACATGTTGAATGTGTGATGAAATCAACATTTGCCATTGAAAAATCTGGTTGAATCTGTTTGTGTAATTTTCAAAATCCGACCGAGTTCCAGTTTGCGCATGCTCATTAGAGCACAACTGCACCTACAGGATAATCTTTGATACACCGTGTCGGCTTGATTACTGGGATAGTGTGTGCAAAATATCGCGATCGGGCAAATATCTTGGGACATGTCAAACAACGCTTTGGGGGAACTTAATTTTGTTGCACTGTTTATATGACATGAATTCTGAAGAGTCAGAATATATATAGAAGGGGCTTTCAGCTTCCTAGATAGTGGTTGCTGACGTTCAGGCCTACACAGCCTATTTCCTTCAGCCGGTCACTTCATACAGACCATTCACATCAAATTTCTATCCGCGTCGACCCGCAACGTACAATCTCAACCCTCTCTTTCTTCCGCCAATACACAGTTCCTCCTCCTGTCAAATGAGCTGGGTAGCCTTATTCAAGAAGCTTATTCCGCCATCTCTGTTGCACCGCTCTATTATCTTCTATTTGGATGTCTCTTCCAAAAATTATCCCCACCCCACCCATAAAGGAAGGAGAGAGAGAGAGAGAGAGAAAATTAAGGTTTAACGTCGCGTTCAGCAATATTTCAGCTATATAGCGACGATCTAACAAACTTCTAAGTATTCAATTCAATAACTTAGTATATCCAACACATTAAAACATACACACATTCAAACTTACGCAACAAACCGATTTTTCTAAATAACCTAAGATACCGTCTTCTTTCACTGGAATAAAATGATCTTCTGAAGTAGTTGCTCGATAAAAAGAATCTCTTACAATCTTAAAATCTGTACGGTCGATCAGAATACGTTTCACTGTGAAATTTTCGTGGCATGGAATACACCTTGGGACTGGCTCTTTTTTTAGTAAATGTTCGTGAGTTAATCGTCTATGGCCGATTCTACATCGCCTGATCGAAACGTTTCTGGCTGTTCCGGGAGAATTAAGGTTTAACACCGCGTTCAGCAATATTTCAGCTATATTGCGACGATCAAACAAAATTCTAAGTATTCAAGTTAATAACTCAGTAAACTAATGCATTAAAACAAATTATACAACAAACCGATCTCTCTCAAATTATCTAAAATACAATCTTCTTTTACTCGACTAAAAAGATCTTCCAGAGTAGCTGCTCGATAAAAGTTATCTCTTGCAATCAGTTATCTCTTACAATGAGTATAGCCTATAGTTTTTTTGAACTCATGGGTTGATAAAGTGCCATATATTCTCCAACCTGGTGTATATCAAGGAAACTTCTTACAATCACTGAAGACACTAAATACAGAAAGCTGAGGTGTGGTGATTTTTTACATAAAAAATTGAAAGATATTTGTCCTCTCATAATAAAATATACATACTTGAAGCGCTACGGAGATGTAAGCAATCGACACATTTTCCCGTAATAACTGAATCCTGTAGGTTCACAATCATGATATTGGTACACACATTTATACAGCAATCAAAGATTACACTGAAGCAGTTCTATTGATTTCTGTCTACCTTGGCATAAATGTATGTTCAGCTGCCGAACGAGGGAGATACAATAACAGATGGTCGCGTGTATTGTTAATCCTGGCCCATATAGTAAATAGCAGAAATCTCGACCTAAATGTGATATATAGTGTTATTGGCCAATAATTCTAGTTGAAGAATTATTATAATCATAATAATATCTATTATAATTATTCTTATTATCATTGATGCATTTATGATATTTGAACAAATCAAATAAGAAGCTTAGAAGCTGTGAACCAAACTACTAAAATATTACTGTCTATTTTTTCTCCAATAAAATTAATTTTAGTACATACAAGTAGCAGATTTGATTTTTACTTGCTTTAACAGACAACCCCATTGTTGGTGGGAATTATTTTTTGTGGAATTTTAAAGCCAGCATTAGATGAAATATAGCGACTTTTACAAAACCAAATAGCGATTTAACCTGAAAAACACCTCCCACCAAAGAACAGACCCACAAGCCGTCAATTGCACACTGGATTGAACCCACGTCTGTAACTGCCTTGAAGCGAAAAGGAAGGGACCGTCTTCAAATTCCAGGTTACATAAAACCTTAATTCTCTCTCTCTCTCTCTCTCTCTCTCTCTCTCTCTCTCTCTCTCAAATTCCAGGTATACTGCATAAGATAAGATTTATTGACGTAAAATTATACCCGCAGGGGGTTAAAAAAACGTGAATACAAACAGTTTCAGACATATACATGTAAAAGACAGACACGGATGACGGACAATACAAAACAATATACAAGACAAATTTACATTAAAATGTGCACAATAAGCGCTCACAAATCTATGGGACTGGCACTGGGGACTGGTAGTCTTCAATGCACAGCCACGTTTAAATAGGGTATATTGTATGCTATATAAGGAAATCTTTTAACTGGAAACAGTCGTAAACAAAATGGGCTACATATTTAGTAATTTGTGGATTAGTGCAGGATAACAGCTCCACAAACATGTCATCAGTGCACATAGATTTATCGCTTATTAGGTTCGCCAATTCAGCCATTAGTTTTGCCCGACGCTCAAAAAATTTGCAGCAGCTAAGAAGGAAGTGTTTTTCATCCTCTAACACACCACATGTATTACAGAGTCTATTACTTCGTGGGGTTTTAGAGTATCTACCTGTCTCAATTTCCAATCTATGGGCACTGATTCGAAGTTTAACTAGTGCAGATCTATGTTTTCCATTACTCAGAGACATCAGATTTCGCTCATGGCGGGGATAAGATTTCACGAGATTATAGGTTTCAAGTTTGCTGGAAGATGATACTTCGTCTCTCCATTTTGTCTCATAGATTTCATGTAGAACAACTTTCATAAACTTAGTGCTAGCTTTGGGATTTGGGCAACCAAAATTTTCCCATACGTGATACGGCTTTGTAGCAGACGTTTCATATAGTGCACCCAATTTTGTGCATTGTTTGCCTGATTAGCCTCACACTGTTCAAGAAATGCCTTGTACAGTAGGGAGGATGGATCAGCATCACGAATGTGGAAAAAATATTTAATGCTCTTTACAATAGCAGAGAAATTAATAGGGGTTCTCCCCAGTTCTCCACGTACACCGGCATTAGTAGACCTGGAGTTTACTCGTAACACATGTTTACAAAACTTCATATGAACTCGTTCAATATCATTTGATATATTCAGTAGGTCTGTAGGATTGACAAACTCTTTCAGGTAACCAATCCAAATTTCTGCACCGTATGTCAAAATTGGATTGACCATGGTATCAAACAGTTTGCAAGACAATATAGGGTTAATGTCCCCTACACTGAGGGCATGTCTTATACTAAATAGAGCCTTATTGGCTCTGCTCGCAAGATTAGATACAGTTATGTTGAATTTTCCGTTACTGTGCAGAACAAGGCCTAGATATTTATATGAATTACAACTTTCAAGAGTTTGTACACCAATATGGAACTGTTCTTTGCTTTTCTGATTTTGTCCAAAAACAATAGTCTTCGATTTCTTTATATTAATCGATAGGCCCCAGTCACTAATATAATTTTGGAGAATGTCCAACTTGTCTTGCAGGCCATTCTTACTTAATTATAGAACAACAATGTCATCTGCATAAGCAAGACTATGAACAGGTTCATCAAAGAGAACTGGTGCAGAGCAGCTACTCTGTTCAAAATCTTCTAATAGGTCGTTAACTAGTTTATCAGATTAAAGATTAATCTTGCTGTATTTGCTTAGTAAGCGTATTTGATACTGTGAGATATTTCATCGAGTTTTAGCGAATTGCTATCTATTTCGTAAAAGGCAATACAAAGTCCGAGTAATGTTCTTTACCTATGTCCAGGTAAGGGGGATCATTTGTTTTCTAGACAAATCAAGTTTTCAGTCAAATATATGAATTTATCCAGCCTCCCCGCAACGCATGCTCCGTTTGGCAGGCTCACTCCGCTTTAACCCTGGTCCCAATAGCGGAAGGCGACTTTTATGACGTAGCTATGACGTATAGGGGGAAAACCCACTCACACACTGTTCAGTTTGAATTCGACCGAACAACTTCAATTTTGCACAGGAGCGAACTACTTTTCACATGCTCTGCCCATATAAACGGGGAAAATAATCGCTAGGACATTCTTTTCAACGCAAGGTTAACAGAGGTATTATGCAGAATTAAATAGTGAACGGAATGTTGGACAAACATCGATTTTACTATATATGACGTCATTCCCGGTGATGTGCTGTTCGGTCGGGAATCCTGTCCGAAAGTCTGACTGGTGCCCAGAGAAATGGGTGGAATTTATCTTCCATTGATTTTATTTGATAAACACCCCTATTTTGTGGTGGACAAATTACCAATATACGAGTCGTCAGAGCATTTCCATCATAGCTCTCTAGATTTGTATCTAATACCGCTTATGCCGGTGCTAGGGGCCGTGTGGTCATATCATCCAAGTTGCCACATGAACAGGTACACTAAAGGCGTTCCTGAGATACAACACATATCACGAATCGTTAGATTCTTGGTATGTGCTTTAAATAGGTTAACCGGAAGATTTTTCTGTGAAGTCATGCGGCTCTGTCAGTATGTCGGCACCTCTTCCCACTTCCCTTGTATGTGTTGTAATCAATTGTCATTGCTTGATATATTGCCAGATTAATTCTTTGTTTTTGTTCCTGTATTTCGTGTGATGATGTTAATGAAGAATTAATAAAATCGAGCAAATCCCTATTCTATCCGATCCGAATTCTCTAACCGCGTATATATGTTCGACCAACTTTCAGTGCGGAAAATCCGGAAGTTTTCATACAGCAGACGTTTCCGACGATTATTCACAAAGGGTGGATCTAAAACAAGAGCTTAATTCTTTCACGATTTAGAGCCACGCAAACAGATTCATATTGCTTTCCTATAGAGTCACATGGTTGCTTTGTTGTCGCCAGACGTCGTCAATTTTCCCCACCTCTTGCATATCGCTCCAATTTATTACCTGTATCTGGAAGGATTCTGTTGATGGACTGCTAGTCCCCGAGGCCCGCTCTCTGTATAGTGTACATGTCACTTGACAAATATATGTAGGTTTATTGTTTAGGTGGGAAATTTAAGTATTCTTGCATTTACCAGGTTTACTCCATGTTCAGGGCGTTTATCCAATCAGAAGTCCACGATACTCATCTATTAAGGGGTCGTTTCCATTAATCGTTTTTTCTTCAGTCGCGATTTTTCTTCAATTTTCTCGATTGAAAAACGATCAGTCGCGAATCAGTCGCGAGGATATCGAGAAAAAAAATGAGAAAAAACGATTGAACCTTTTCTGAAAAAAACCATTCTCTCGCGATATCGTTTTTGAATCGTTTACCCATGCGCGATCCATTCTTGATCGCGAATCTTCAATCGCGAGAGAATCGGTTTTTTTCAAGGCGCGAGAGAATCGTGAGGCGGAGTGATATTTGACACATGGGCCGTGTTGCCATCGTACGCCGCTCTATCCGCGAACTGGGAACTACATGTAATGTTGATTGCGGATTTGTCGATGGAAAAACCTATATTACTATACTATACTGTATAAATGCGCAAGATAACCGAACAATATATATGATTCACGATCTATAGTCTCCTACAAGCCGAAGTAGGGCGTATGCTGGAAATATCTATAGGGTGCACTGAACTGTTTCGTACAAAAAACGAGGGAGTATCCCAATGTTTATAGTGGTAACAGACTGGAATTCCCCACAAAACTTGATTTAAAATTGAATATGCCATTTTTTTAGATTATAATGACATAAATTCAGCCTATAGGTTGATAGAAAATCAGAATGGATGAATTAAAATAAAAATTATGAGATTCAGTGATGAATTGGTGATGACATCATGCACTTCGGATCGAGGCTATTCTCTGGGCGCCATATTTGTAACTTTGACAGATTACATATCACGTCAAAATCAAGCTGGCGATGGGCAGAAAATTGCCACTTTTTTCAAAGCTGCTGGAGTTACTTAACAGAGTCGTGGTGAATATAAACATCTCATTTGCGTAGTGGATACCTGAGCCGTCAGCTGAAGTTGATGTATTTTGTGGAAAAATGAGTGCACATGTCAATGTTGTTGTTGTTGCTGTATACAGGTCAGTGAGTAAATTATTTTTTTCAACACTCAAATCTTTTGGCCTCAAAATATTTCTGAGATACATAGAATTATTTTGATATATGAATTATGAATAGGCTCTGTGTTTATGGCCTCCTCTGAGCAAGATGCCAAATGTAGGCCTTTTCACAGCAGTCTCTCAAGATATTACTGTATAGAGCCACCTTATAGACTGAGGGCATTGAGGTTAATTTGAAAATATTTAGCAGATGCTCAGAAAACCATGAAGAATATTTTTTTCAATTCATTTTATTATTTTGGCCAGCCATAGCTGCTTCTGTCACAGTATTTCAAGATATTTGAGAACCTCTGTCATCATTCTATGAAACAATCATTTACATGTACAGCCATGCATGAGACCTGCTACATCAAACCTCTTTTATGGGTTAGAAACACTATGATTTCCCTTCCTTCCTTCCACTGTAAGTCTCAAACTCAACAACAATTTCAAGTAGAAAATCCTCCATGTCTAGTTTCTTTGAATAATGACATCCATTCATTGCTAATAGTGTGTCCCTCCCTCATTTTCCCCCTCCCCCCCCACACAAGTGTACATCCAGCCACACCTGAATCTACATGTATTCTGTGTGTGATGTGCATTCCACACCCCCCCCCCCTCAATTGTTTGCCCTTTACCTGACCCTGGCACATGCCGGTAACCCGTGATGTTTGTACTGGTGCTCACCTAACCCTTTTAGCCTGACAGAGTACATGTACATGTAACAAACTAATACTTGTATATTTCACATTTTATGTCCCATTGCGAAATGGCTACCGTACTCCGACCTTTATGGTGAATACAATTTGTACTATATATGGTTTTCTTCTACACAACAGTACATGTATACTTGAACAGTTGATAGCTTATGGTACATTGGCTGCATTATCTTGTGACATCATCTCTGTGAATGACATCATAGCACTTACTTGTTGCAATATACTATTATGACGTGACGTCATAACAAAATGGCTTGTGTTGTGACATCACAATACATGTATAAACTTATGTCGGTTACATGTACACATAATTCAGGCTGCTAATTTACTTCTGTTCATGGATTATACTCTATAATTAGATCCCGGTATATTTTCTCTGCAACATGTACATGTACTTGCATTGTATTCATGAATACATGATTATATGTTAAGATAATGGTATTTCTAAATGAGTACCGTTGATTGGTGAAAATTCATGATATGGGGTCGGTAGGGAATACTCGATATTTCGGTGAGATTTTAACCTTTTTCAATGTCAGATACACCAAACTGTTCAGAATTTCCTGCTTTATTTGCGTAATAGATTAGGAGATATTTGTAAACAACATTTCTGTTCTATAAGGCCTAAAAAAAAAATACCTTTGTTTCCGCTTTTCGACCGACCTAGTAAAATCCACGCCGACCCTATAGTTTTTTTGAGTGGTGGAAAAAAAAAATGCAAAACGACCGACCTACACGGTGATTTCGGCGAATTTCAGAGCACTTGTGTTTTTATTTTGTGTCCTTTCTCGTTCCGCTCGAACAGTCGAATCAGGGGAAATAACTCTGGCGCTGTTGTCATGGTTTGCAGTGTGCTGCCACCTATCGCTTTCGTAAAAGCACCATGGCCGCGGCCATTTTGTCCGTTTCGGCGGAAAAATGTAAACAATATCCAAATCTTCCCTTGCGGAGATTTGTTTCCTGCCGTTTTCGGGAAACATTCAGCGACATTGTCGATCGTTACAGCATTGATAAAGACGTTCGCCATCAGACGGTGTTCTGTGCACAAAACGAAAGCGGGCCGTGGACGTCCTTGGAGGATTTGGACATGCAGGTCGAGACGGCAACGACTCTATTTGGTATAAAATACCTGCGCATCGTGTGCGATTGACCAGACCTGCGACAGACTTCGCCGACATTGAATGCATTCACTGTCCTCATGCAAGGGGCCAGAAGCAAGCGCCTGCCAGCGAAAAAAAACAAGCCGATACGTACTGCGCATTATCGGTAGGCCAATTTCCGTTGATGTTTTGTATGTCAGTTTTAAATTTAGAGTTCTGTTCGATCAAACACAAATGATGCAATTTTCGAGCAGTCCACATTTAAAAATTATGCCATATAAATCTGTGAAATCCAATGAACTGGACGTACGAACCGAACACTGTCACTGCAGTCGGTCACTTCACACCAAACGATGACCATATGTCAAAGTATGACCATACTCACGGTCACCTTGAAGTTTCCTAAGTACTTGTTGATTTAATATGAAATAGTTCTAAAGCAAAACAACCCCTTCTACCTCCAGTTTTAGAGACGGCATCCACTAGCCTTTTGACGGCTGAGAATGACAGTCAAAATCATCAAAATTCTGACAAAAATCTATATTTTCTTTCACAAATACTTCATGCTGCTTCAATACGAATACAACACGCACTTCAAATTTTAGAATTTGATATGGAATCGTGGGACTAGTTGATTCCACAAGGTCCAGGGGCCATCTCTCGAAGTGATCCTATGCTGGGATGATCCCGAGTCCAGGTTGAAGAGATGGGAAATCAAGGACTTTTCTTACCCCCCATCTCTTCAACCTAGACTTGGGATCATCCTAACTTCGGATCATCGCTTTGAGAGATGGGCTCCAATGCAAGTTGTTTGGCAGACGGATTGACAAATGAACAGAGTGCAGATTAAAAACTTAATTAATGCCTCCCACATGAGGCGAAGGCACAAAAAGAAGTCTGAAGCCAAAACAGGTAGTTACTTTTATTTTCAATCAATGATTCAATGTATCAAATTGTGCTGTATATTGTAGTTTTGGGGCGTATAGATAGAATTTCACACACAGTTGTGCAGAGTACCAAAAAAAAAAAAAGCAAAAAAAAAAAAAAATCCCTACCTACCTACCCTTATTTTTTGGGGCTCGAAAGCGGAAACAAAGGTATTTTTTTTTTTGGCCTAAGGGTGCACTGAGCTGTTTCGTACAAAAAACGAGGGAGTATCCCAATGTTTATAGAGGTCACAGACTGGAATTCCCCACAAAACTTGATTTAAAATTGAATATGCCATTTTTTTAGATTATAATGACATAAATTCAGCCTAAAGGTTGATAGAAAATCAGAATGGATGAATTAAAATAAAAATTATGAGATTCAGTGATGAATTGGTGATGACATCATGCACTTCGGATCGAGGCTATTCTCTGGGCGCCATATTTGTAACTTTGACAGATTACATATCACGTCAAAATCAAGCTGGCGATGGGCAGAAAATTGCCACTTTTTCAAAGCTGCTGGAGTTACTTAACAGAGTCGTGGTGAATATAAACATCTCATTTGCGTAGTGGATACCTGAGCCGTCAGCTGAAGTTGATGTATTTTGTGGAAAAATGAGTGCACATGTCAATGTTGTTGTTGTTGCTGTATACAGGTCAGTGAGTAAATTATTTTTTTCAACACTCAAATCTTTTGGCCTCAAAATATTTCTGAGATACATAGAATTATTTTGATATATGAATTATGAATAGGCTCTGTGTTTATGGCCTCCTCTGAGCAAGATGCCAAATGTAGGCCTTTTCACAGCAGTCTCTCAAGATATTACTGTATAGAGCCACCTATACATATACCTGTACCATGCTTCCTGTGACGTTCGCGCTCAGATTTACTCTGGCGAAGCGTAAATGACAAAATGACATGTTTATTCAATAATCGTGCGAGTCGACAATGTATTAATGTTCAGTCATTCCCTTCATACTTTCGATAATTTCCTCATATATTCATGCAACTTGGTATAAACAATACAGGATGATAGTCACAATATCTTGTTTTGTAAATACCGGGTACGGATCTAGGTCATTTGCCCTTCAAGTCATTTGCCCTTCGGACATTTGCCCTTCGGATATTTGCCCTTCTGACCATTTGCCCATGAGGTCAATTTGCCCTTCCGCCCATTTGCCCACACTGCACATGGTATATGGGAAACTGCTTTAGTAAACTTCTGATGAATATATTGAAGTTCGGTCTTAATATTTATTTCATCCACAGCAACATGTTCATTTTTTCTGAAAGTAAAATGAAATATAAAATGCATATAAACAAAAAAGTTATAAACAATAAACATTTATTTTCTTTCATTAAAAAAATTTAATTGGTCTTTGAAGTATCAGATGAAAGAGCTGAGTAAGAAATGCCACTATAAGCAGAAGAAAAATATAAATAGTCAGAGATAATCCAGATTATCCCCTCACTGTTCACCCATCACCTCCCAGGCTTGGGTAACTCACAGATAATCCTGGCATTGCTGGTTCTCATGAAAAAAAACCCCCGCATACATGCGCGTTAACCTGCCCTCCAGTTTCACTGGTTTTGTTCAAGTGTTCATTATTATTTCCCCACTATTCTAACTGGTCTTTGAAGTAAAAAGTTTGAAAATACCATTTCTTTTTGAAGTTGATGTCTTTCTTTGTGAACTTTTGTTAAAACACTACATAAACATTAAGACCGAACTTGAATATAATCGTCAGATGCTACCAGATGTATGTTTTTAGTGCTTTAATTTCTTTTTTTTTCTTTTAAAGTTTGATATCTTTTCTTGTGAAATAAACATTAAGAACTTCGTCAGAAGTTTACTAAATCAGTTTCCCATTTATCATGTGTAGTGTGGGCAAATGGGTGGAAGGGCAAATTGACATGAAGGGCAAATGGTCAGAAGGGCAAATATCCGAAGGGCAAATGTCCGAAGGGCAAATGTCCAGAAGGGCAATTGACCGTACTCCACCGGGTACAGGTCATAAGTGGATTTGAGTTCGTCGTTGATTGCATTATCAGAATGATTACGGCACAGGCTTCATAGAGGTGTGAATGGGCGCATGGCGATAACCCAGAACAGCTTAGCCCTCCAGCCGAGAATTTCTAGGTTAATTAAGTTGAAAAATAGTGTAATTAAATATGTATATTTTGTTATAGTAAAACATACATTAGGAAAGGGTATCCATTCATGTTTTGGTACAGTTTTTAAACTATTGAGATGTGAATAAGTTCAAAAAATCACCATCAAGTTAATTTTATATATTATAAGAATATTCGCGGCAGTGATTTCATATTTATATCAAATACATATCACAATGGTGATTGAATCGCATATAACGGTTGGATTCGCATATGTACAATACTTTCTATTTTCATTTTATATTTTGATAAATTAACTATGAATGATTCCAAAGGGAAGCTCAAGCCAAAAACCAACTGAATAGTATATAATTGCATCTCTTATTGGATTAACCAGTTGTGAAAATTTTTACAAATAGCCCGAGCTATATATTAATAATTAAGTGCTTTCGAAGACTCAAAATTCCGTATGACAATGTTATATTCAATACAGCGCCATCTATCTACACAAGGAAAATGGTGATCGTAGGACAAAAAACCACGCGTACAGCGAAAATCTGACGAATCAACTCAAAAATCCAGCCCGCACAGATGCCAAAAACGTTCACGAAAAATACTACACAAGAAATCTGGAATAATACCAGCTTTAAAACACAGAAATACCCAAAATAATACACGAAATTGCAAGTGCAAATGACCCAATCTGACCATATCCGGGTCTGTGTCCCGTACAAAATATATGTAAATATGAAGTTATAATTATATGCATAACCATTATTCCTATGTATATATATAGATATTTTTTTTTCAATTTCTTTCAATATCCCCATCGTATCTATATAACCGCCAACTGTACAGAAACACGTTATAGTTTTACACTAGGCAAAGAATGGAAAAGGAAGAAGAAAAAATGATCGAACTTTATATAGTCTGACTGAAGTGTTAGAAACTCGAACGTGTGTGCGGGTCAGTCAGGCTGAACCAATGGCGTACTACTTTCGGCTATAATCCTCAATCGTTTTTTTTCAATCGTTTATATTTTCTCGATTAAAAAGCGATTGAATCGCGATATCGCTTTTTATTCGCGAGAATTTTCTCGATTAAAAAACGATTTCCAACAGAAAAAATAAACCATTCGAACAGCGATCGCGAATGAATCGTTTATTTTGAAGAAAAAAAACCATTCCCTCGCGCCTTGGAAAATCGCGACTTCGAGAAAATTTGACGAAATAAACGATTCATTCGCGAACGATAATTGGAAACGGTGCATAAGGAAGCGTCTCCATTAATCGTTTTTCCGTCAATCGAGAATTTTCTTCGGTTTTCTCGAAGAAATCCCGATCCTATTGGGAATTTTTCGAGAGAATGTCGAGAGAAAAATAAATTAAAAACGAAATCGTTTTAAAATTCTCGATCGATTTTCTCGATACCGTTTTTATTCGTCTTTTCTGAAACATCGAGAATTAATGTTTTTTTGTTGATCGAGAGAATATCCAGAAATTTTGATCGAGAAAGCTTCGAAATAATATCGCGAAACCATCGAGGCGAAGGAATACAATTACCTCATTCATACGCTGCTATGTGTGAAGGCGCTATGTAAAGTATATGCCCAGGTAAAATTGAGCTGTAGCAGCCGCTTTAACAATGTAATGTACATTGTACATGTCACTTGACAAATATTTGTAGGTTTATTGTTTAGGTGGGAAATTTAAGTATTCTTGCATTTACCAGGTTTACTCCATGTTCAGGGCGTTTATCCAATCAGAAGTCCACGATGCTCATCTATTAAGGAAGCGTCTCCATTAATCGTTTTTCCGTCAATCGAGAATTTCCTTCGGTTTTCTCGAAGAAATCCCGATCCTATTGGGAATTCTTCGAGAGAATGTCGAGAGAAAAATAAATTAAAAACGAAATCGTTTTAAAATTCTCGATCGATTTTCTCGATATCGTTTTTATTCGTCTTTTCTGAAACATCGAGAATTAATGTTTTTTTGTTGATCGAGAGAATATCCAGAAATTTTGATCGAGAAAGCTTCGAAATAATATCGCGAAACCATCGAGGCGAATGAATACAATTACCTCATTCATACGCTGCTATGTGTGAAGGCGCTATGTAAAGTATATGCCCAGGTAAAATTGAGCTGTAGCAGCCGCTTTAACAATGTAATGCTAACGTACCATTTCATCGAGATTTCAAAACAGACTGCATTGATTATCACAATTTCATAAGCAACTTTTTTATACCTAATACATGTAGTGCGGCGATGATCAGTCCGGTTGAACATCTGACCTAATCGATCCATCTCCGGTCTCGACTACATGTATTTAAAATCAATCAAGGATTATCGTCGGTATTATATTTTGTTTTTGTACAGGTCCTAACAATACTAACGGGCACATGCATTTGGAATACACTTCGGTGAAGCTATGCCTCATGGGTCTATCAGTGGAACCGATCACATGCACGGGATATTTGGTAGTGGAACCGGCTAGGCAAATTCAAAAGAGCACTACTTTCAATTGGTTTTTAATCGTTTTTATCCGATGGGAGCAATTCTCGGGGGATTCTCGATTGATTCGCGAAATGGTTTTTCTTTCGAGAACAATTTCTCGAGTGAAAACCGATCAATAAAGCGAAAGAAAACCGACTTCGCGAATCATTTTGTTTTTGTGAAAAAAAATCTCGATTCTCTCTCACCTTTGAAATTCGAGAAATGATCACAGATTTCTCGACGAAAATAACGAACGATTTTTGAAGACGCTTTTTAACATCAGATGAGTTAATCACTTGAGCTGATCTATCATCAAAGCTCCCGAGCTAGCATATTTAATTCCACTTTAACCGGAGCTAGGGGCCGAGTGGATACTTCATTGTCTCCACATGTACAGCTGCAATAAAAGCGCGGCTGAGATACTAAGGCTGCGTTGGAGAATCCACCGTATTATCGGGTCTGAATGTGAGGTGCCGAGGGAAGCTTTCCTGTAGAGTCCTATGATTGCTTTTTATTCGCCAGACGTGGTCAATTTTTCCCACCTCTTGCATATCGCACAAATTTACGATTTTAGCGGTTTAGAATAATTATACTTTTATATTTGGATAATTCATCTACTGATTAAATATTATATATTCAGAGACATCATAACCTAATACATTAAAATTGTATCGAACCAGCTCTTACCCTCAGGCCAATAGCAAGCGTCAGATCCGACATTCAGTATTCAGCCGTCGTCCAGAAAGAATTTTCGCATCACTAATCCAAAGACATACTTCGGATGACTGTTAGAACCAATTTTCAAAAATAATAATAATAATAAAAAAAATACGTCACGGTGTGTCTTTCAACATTACGCAAGGTAAACTGTCTAATACGATGGGGTTTTTTTTTGCTCCAGACGGAATGAAGTGTGATGTACCTACCTCATTTACGCTGGTGAATCCTAAGGAATGTAAGAGTGGAACAGCTATCCAGATTGTCAGTGGACCACTGAAGATCAAAGCCAAGAATTGAAGAATTTCAGTACTCCCATACAGGAACATCTCTGTAGGCATACCAAGCATAAAGATAGACGACATAAAAGTGACGACAAATGACAGGGTTATGGAAAGTGTGCCCATCTTTCTGTCGCCAACAAGGTATGTCGATGTGGAGTTATTACGTCTTCCTTCAATTGCATGGTAAAGGCCGATACCCAGAGACACCATCGTGGTCAATGCAAAGACGACATAATCCGCGACATGAAGCCTAAACTGGGTTTCCATCCTCACGTCAAAAATTCTGTAATAACGTCTGTATGTTGTTGACCGACTCAGTTTTGTTTAGTGCGCGCCGAGACAAATGCACATTAGTTAACTACGTTTCGCTCGACTGCTTCGTCATCGAGAAACAAACACAAAGAGGGCACATATATTAATTAACTATTTCATCTCGCGGTTTCAAAATTTTCCACTCGATCCATATCATCTAAGTGTGACCAGGGATCGTCATTGTGCAAAAAGCCAAGCAAAAAGCCGTTGGGCCAGTTGTGGCTAGCAGCGTTGAGTTCATGACTCGTTACCCATGATGGATTATTTAGGTATATGATATTATATAGTATTTATTCTCATTAACATCCACACACATATATAAATATGACTAAGTGGTTACAGTAAAACTGCCTTTGTGTGCGGTCAATATAATATTAGAAGAAAGTCATGACAAATTCAAACAGATAATTGTTTGCTTTTTCAAAGCGTCGTTTATTAAATTCAATTCGATCGCGGCTCATTTTATGTGCATATGTGTGTACTCACAATTGGTTACGGTGGTCTTGGTGACCAATAATATACATATGCAAAACAATACGGAACTATTATATTGTTAAGCAGGATATAAAAATAAGCAAACATGATAATTACCGAAAACAATCAGATTAAAAACAACCTCTAAGGAACAATGACAGAACTGAATGAAAATTTAGTTTCTTGCCCGCACATGGCTATTAATATTTTGGATAAATTCAACTTATACTACGAAATAAAGGATTGCCAAATTTTGTGATCATCCGAACAAAAAAAACCTGAATCAAATCCTATGCCAGCTAAGGTATATTCACTCTATTAGAAAACGACATGTCGTGGGTTGTGCATGTTTGGGAAGGGGAGGGGGTATCAGACGGGCCGATTTTATGAAATGAAGTTTGTTAATTTCTCTTCATTTATTGTCATCCCCGGACAGCTTAAAAGAATGGGGATATTTAAAACTTTGTCAAGATGCCCAGCACATGTTCAGATGTGTTTTCATGCAGACAAGAAACGAATACTGGGCGCATTTATCTGCTGCCCATGTAAGCGCGACCTGTTCCTAATCATGTCCCCTGCTTGACCTATATAGTATTTGTTGCAACCACAACAGATCATGAATAGACGGGATTTCTGGAATTACAACCCATGTTAGCATTGATGTTGAAAGTAAAGTTCATGACATTAAATGAGAAAGAATTACCAATAATGAGGTTTTCTCTACAACATTTCATCGCGAGTTTTCACATTTGGAAGTTGTGTAATTGGGGGTGAGAGTGGAAGCAATTTTGCCCGTGTAACAATTTTCTTGATGTTAGGGGCCTGTATCTTACCGTTTAGTATTCTAGTTTAGTGATCATCTCAAACAAACTTTCAATCAGACTCCAAAATTGGACGATTGTTGTAAATTACCGGGGGAAAATTTGAAATTGTTAGTGATTTGGGTGCATACAAAAGACTGCATGTCAATGTTTTTGGCCTTCTCAATCCCAATATCTATAACCCTAGAAGGATAGTTTCCCTTTATTAAAGATTTTTTCAAACTGGTTAATCTAGTTTGTTGCAACTTCTGTTCTGTTACTATTGTACAAATTCTCCTTGCGAGGGTGAAAGGCACCTGATATTAGTATGACGCGGATGACAAGACCTATAATCTGAATAGTGCTAAGTGTCACTTGGTTTATAGTATTTGTCCTTGATAATTGTGTTATCCTTATGGGCAACAAGAACGTCAAGGAAAGAAATTTGGTCATGCGCCGTTTCGATTGTGTAATTCATATCTGGGTCGAGACTATTCAAAGCATTATGCAGAACCAAAATATCTGCTTCTGCTTTCTTTGTATCCCAGATAATAAAACAGTCCGCAAGGTTCCTTTTAAAATAAGCTTGAACTTACGATTGAAGATCTGATCCATATGACTTACCGATATCTTTGTAAAGCTGATGTTCCAGATACCCCAAATCTAAGGTGGCATAAGTGGGAGTGAATTTGGTGGCCATGGCCGTTCCAATTTGTTGACGGTAATTTTGATATCCGAATTGAAAGGAATTATTTTCCAGAATCAACTGGATAGTGGAAAGGATAAATTCTCCATTGAGACGAGCATTGATCTTTTCGGGGTGATTATTCAACAAAAATTTTGTCCAAATTTGTGAATGATGTTACTATATACGTTTAGTGACATTTAGCGGTTAGTGGGACAGACGGGTCCGGCCACAATAGGTTTAAACTTCAAGTTGGTAGGACTGTTCGAACATATATATTCAGAATTTTGCTCTTTGATAGCTGATATACTTTGCCTTGATTTGTGTATTTTTGGAAGACCATATAACTGACAAGTTTTCGATTCGAAGTGAGAGTTTTGGCATTTGCTTGTTCCATTTGCCCTCAACATTTCTTCCATTTTTGTCTGATAATACTGCCGATCCATAATAACGATTGCCGAAGGACGACTTGGTGTTTCCACTTCCCTTATGTGTTGTAATTTTTACCTGTATATGGCGAGTTTCTGCTGGTGGACGTTTGGTCCCCGAGGCCCGCCCCCTGTACAGAATTTTTGGTCTTTGATATATGTTGGCATTTGTGGGAAGTTGATGCTGGGTCGACATCGGGCCTTACAGACTAGTCTTTTGTGTTAAATGCCGTCATTTTCATCTGAGGACTATACAGTCTCAACAAACTGTCGAGAAGGCCAAATCAGAGGTAAAAAAATACGAAGTTCAAGACAGCGCCATCCAGCAAATCGAAGGAGCATGAGCTTCCGTTCAACGACAGTGTGCAGACACTCATTAAGAGTGCAGGACTTGACTTTTTTTTAATCATGAGTAGACCCATCGTCCACACTTGTATTTTACCCGTGTCAGCTGAAGGATGCTGATGAAGAGGAGAAGGCAGAGGAGATGTAATACTACTGGAGGGGAAAGACTATAATCAGGAGGCGTACAGACATTGTATAGCTAATATGTCGAGTAATAATACATGTATTATCTGTCAGAAAACGTTTCCGCGCTACGATAATCTGGTCAGACACTTTCAAAGTAAAAACAAACTGGGACGACAGCCTCAACCAGCTGCAATCATGCAGCATCCAAGCGCATTGGAGAACCCGTTCACAGTGACACTCAGCGGACCGACAGACAACGGAAAAAATACTGACTGATGTCACTGTTAGAGGGAGTTTGACATATTAATCCTTCACCGACGCGTATCGTATGGTGTTACAGTCAATGACAATTGCCTATGAAAATACACGACTGGAGAACATGACCTTTGTATCCGGCATCCCTATGATATCGACTAAGCATATTACTTCTAATCTAGTCAGAACAACGTGATCGTCCTCGACGGTTTGATGGGCGTATTCCTGCGCAACACAAGAATATCTCCGTCATATATTTAACTCAGAATCTCTTCCTTCGAGGTAAGACCTCTAGGGATATCGCCTTAAACTCTCAATACTTTGTGTTGTTCAATAATCCTGTTAACAGATAGCAAATACAAGTATTCGGGAGAAGAATCTTTCATGAAGTGACGGTTCATTTCATGAAAACTTTCAACTAAGCGGTTAGTAGACCATATGTCTATCCGTTCGTGGATTTGAAACCACATACGACTGAAGAGAACTGACTGAACAACGGTATAATACCAAAAGAGATACATTAGTGGCCCATGCATAGCACGGAGGAGCAACTGTCAACCTGTCTCCATAATTGGGCAACACCACGTCGCACTGATCATCAGCTGAACATCCTACTCCCTGCTGTTTCTGGCTCGACAGAGACTCAGGCTTTAGGCTCGTCACATCCTCGATCTAATCACGAACTTGAAAAGGTCGGTCATGACGCACAAGTAATATAGGGAATTATATAAAAGGAATCGTCAACCCTGGTTTGAAATTTGTCGTTCTATCTGTCCTCTTCAAAGTGAAAAGGTCCATTAGTTGATCGGAGAGAAAATGGGATAAAAGAAAATACACATCAGAGGTTGACATTGACAGCACAAAAGAAGTTTTCCCTTTGGAAGAATTTCAATCTACTAATAAGAGAAAGCCCATTGAATATCGTGTGTGGAAAGAGCTGCTGTTAGTCAAACCTATAACGGAGAAGTACAGTAAAGATATTGCTGATAGGAAACGCCAGTATTTGGCTCAAGGTTATGATGAAGAGGAATCGAGCGAAATGGATAAGAAAATCGTATGTCGCTAATGGAAAAGAGATTATGCAAATTTTAATATGATGAAATGATGCAATGGAATACGCTGAAGAAAGATTATATTCATAATTTTAAAAACAACTAGACGTCTTCAAGCTCTATACAATATCAACTTCGAGGAAGCTGTACGGCAGGGTATTAAGATGCCGAAATATGTATTCCATAAGTTGACCAACAGACTAAGAAAAACAATTAAGTCGATCACTGATTCTGCAGAGCAGTGATAGTAGAGATATTTCATGTGCCAATTCAATAGGTATTGTGAAATAGTGCTGATACTATACTCATCAACTGTACCGCGGTGTCTGTTATGAAGAAAGTCGAATAACGAATCAATGAATAATTCAACAATTCGTGTCTGTTTTTAACTACGAAGGGAATCGGTTCGCTTGAAGTTTGTTTATTGGAACATCACAGTCATATGTATAAGGTCGTTCACATGAAGGACGTACATGAACAAACTGATTATATGTACCAGACTGAGCGACTTTACCTGGGGGCATTTGATTTCCAGCTTTGCTCTACTGATTGTTGGTTTAATGCCGTTTGTTACAAATAGTAGATTATGTAAACAGTATGACTATAATTAATATAATACATTATTCCTATATTATGTGACGTTCTTGTTCTTGAACGGAACACTTCTGCGAAACCAACTTGGAGAGGCGCATAATGAAATGTAAGTTATCCTACTTAACAACTGCTTTTCCGTTTTCCAGTCTGTTTAACCCAACAAATCTATTTACGGTTTAAAATAGTAAATTTACATAATATTGTTATCTTTCCACATGTTGGTTAAATGGTATAAAACATCTTGTACATAGGTAATATATAATGTATTACTGTTCATTCATAGACAAGTGCCGCGGGAAGAAAATTCCTGATTATATGGAGAGCACAAAACGACCGATAAGTGGATCGATACTTGAATACTAGATATAAATGTATTTTATCAGACAGAATACTGCTTTTTTAATTATACTATTTCAGTAGTATGGCACGTTGAAGAAACATTTAAGATTTATCCAATATTGTGTAATTTGATGATTGATACTTTTAAAGTAATAATTTGTCAATTATTGAGTCCAGTGTATATAATTTGTTTGTACATATATGTCTTTCACGTTGTAAGGACACACACCTCTGGATAGTGAAAGGAATAAAAAAGAACATAAAGCAAGCATATGTTTGTCGAAGATTTATAAATATATATATTTAGAAAAAAAATAAAACTAATTACAGTTGTCTGTTATTTTCTCGATAACGAAGATAGAGAGAACTTGAGTTGCATGTTAATACCGAAATCTGTCTAGACTGTATAGATCCTCAACGTTCATACAGAAGTCACCGTGCCTTATCATCTGCCTTAATTTTTCATGCCTTAGGCAGTGCTTTTGTCTATCATACCGTAGTCGGTTATACGGTCATCGTGTAATAATATTGTTTAATTTATGGATTGCTATATGTCTTTCTTTTTTTAAAGGATATTTTCAGGGTTCTAGATAACATGTTCCGGTTCATATAAGCACCGTGAAGATTGATAACAGTAATAATAAAAAAAATAGTACGCAATTATAGTTGTCTCTTTTTCTCCCCTTAACGAAGCTAAAGGGAAATTGAGTGCATGTTAAAACTGACATTAACATGCATTCATATTCATCTTTCATAAATACGTCATTGTGACGTGGACGAGCCTTGTCCTCTGCTCTAGTTTCCTATCCTCTGCCCTAGTTTTCTATGTCTTAGACAGTGGTTTAGGCTTTGCTTTAGTTCCATAGTATGCCATGCCACCATTGTGCCTGAGCCTAAGCGTGCCAAGTACTAACATCATGCCTCGTAGCCATAGCCTAGTCTAGATTGCCTTGGTCTTCACCTGTGTGATGTCACGATGACGTATCCATAAAGACATAGGTCTCTCCCGTACTTAACCTTTTGCCTGTCGTGTCTTGGCCTTCACCTCGTATCTTAGTCTGTCATACCGTGAATGGATCTCTCCCGTAATTAACCTTGTGCCTGGCGTGTCTTGGCCTTCACCTCGTATCTTAGTCTGTCATACCGTCAATGGTCATGGGGAGTGGGATCCTGATTATGGACTCAAAAATCATATGAATCAAGAATACTGATCAACGATACGAATTTAATATTTTTGGAACATAGTGTCTTGCTGGCATCATTGAAAACTGTTGACGGCTGTACTCTTGCAAGAAACTAGTCTATGTCTATGTATACAAATGCTTTTGTTTTATTTGGTACTAATGCTGTTATATGAATTGGTTATTGTCTTATGGACGCAGAAATTCTTTAGTGGACGACGGCTGAATATTGAATGACGAACTAAGCGTTTGTATACATGGGCTACTGGACGTCGGATATGATGATTGTATAACGTCTGAACAAATAAATTCGCCCCGGAACTTAAATTCATTTAAGTCGATCTTGATAAACATTTGGCGATTTTTCAAGGAAATTAGAATACATCTGCACACAGTTCAGTCAATGTGTATGGATTCATCTTCCATGTATGTAAGATATAACTCTACATTTGAAGCAAAGATTACGATATTACATAATACAGAATTTAGGTAACCAGCCACAAGGGACTGGGTTATTTTTGAAAATCCAGCCGTGTTCTGGTTGACAGAAACCATAGTCTGTTGATAAGTGCACAAGTCAATTCTGTAACAAATGTTTTATTTACCACTGTGGAGCTGACATCTCTTTGGAGATACTTTCAACTTTTTTATTGGCTTTGAATAAGTCTCTCCAACAAAATGCCAGCTCCACAGCAATACGGCACTCGTTAGCGACAGAATGGCATTTCCCACGCCGACGTCTAAATAGAAGCGCCTTGTCCATCATTCGCTCAATAGAATACAATAGGCTACAATCTGACATATACTGTTATTCGAGCTCCTGTGTTAATATCGCACCCAGTAAGTATACTACTGTAAAACTCCGATACATCAGCCCCCATTTGTGTCAAAATGGCAGATGTGAGCTGTGAAGCATTATGCTCTAGCCTACAGACACATTCCTCAATTTGAAATTGTGCTGAGACTGTTGTTTTCCTGTTACGATATGCCTTGTGCATTGTGAGAAGTTGATCAACATCGCTCTCCAGTGTACGAGTTGTCACAGCGACACAGCTCACCCATTACCAATATACTAGTTGTCACAGCATTTCCATCATAGCTCTCTAGATTTGTATCTAATAACGCTTTTGTCTGTGCTAGGGCCGTGTGGTCATGTCATCCAAGTTGCCACATGAACAGGTACAATAAAAGCGTACCTGAGATACAACACATATCACGAATCGTTAGATTCTTGATATGTGGTTTAGAATAGGTTTACCAGAAGACTATACTGTGAATTCATGTGACGCAGTCAGTATGTCGGCACCTCTTCCCACTTCCCTTATATGTGTTGTAATTGGAGGTTCAGCTAATACGATAACGACCTGAAACTCTCCGTGAACAAGTTACTGCAAGGAAACCAGCATTTTTACGGAGTTTCTACACAGGGACACATCACATTGCAAAAAGGCACGGAGGATTCGGCACGCAATCGACAATCGGTTTATCGTAACCTCTTTATCTATAGATTGGAATGTAAATCGATTTCAGCAAAACACACGAGTTTAAGTTTGAAAGCTAAATCGAATACCCTTAAATGATGCCTAATGAAAGATTTTCGGTCTAGACTTTTCTAATTAAACTGAGATACAAGTACTTGTGGTAAAATACCGCTAAAGTACACCTAATGCTATGGCTATCGGTGAGTGTGGGCGTTATCCACTCTTCTGCAATACTTCAGTGAAATGTATCAAATTCTGGCTAAAATTGGTAAACATGCCGAAATTCAGATACCCAAGAAAATGTTATGAAATGTTATATTATTTAGATTCAAAAGGTAAAAATACATGGGTGTCTGATGTAAAACAGTTACTATGCAGATTTGGTTTTGGGTATGCCTGGTTCGAACAAGGAGTGGGTAATACCAATGTGTTTTTGAAAATGTTTGAGACCCGGGTAAAAGATATATGTATACAAGATTGGGTTAGCACAATTACACATAGTAATCGTTATGTCACATATAACGAGTATAAGTATAATATTAGTATTGAATTTTATTTGACTGAACCGGCTGTATCTAGACTACAAAATGTGTTTGCTAAGGTGAGAGTTGGTACGGCAGGACTTGCGATAGATACGGGGAGATTTAGCAACACACCACGAGAGAATAGATTGTGCTCCTTGTGCGATCTCCAAGCAATAGAAGATCAATTCCATTTTATTTTTGTTTGTCCAGCTTTAGATTCACGACGTAACAAATTAATACCAGAAAAATATTTAAGGGTAAAGTCACATAATCGATTCAATACGTTAATGGCCTCAAAGGGAGAAACATTGAAAAATCTTATGTTGTATTGTGACATTGCTTTGTAAAGAAGGCATCATCTACTCCAACTGAACACGGATTAACCTGTTAAATACAGCAATGCTAACTGTATATGTGCGCACCTACTGAACATGTTGATTACTATGTATTGTATTTGTATTCGGGCCTATGGCCTTAAGTACAATAAACGAATCATTCAAGTGGAAAAAAAAATACCGCTAAACACAACGATATGTGGGAAGTGGTGATATTCTTTTAAACTATTCATTATTTACATGTATCTTTTCTCCAACTGTTGGATTTGTATATATTACAAGTATATATTTATTGGGGGTGTGGGGGGAAATTCCATAACAGTAGAATTGAAAATACAACATAGGAATATACTATTGACTCGAATGTTTATGAGCATTTGTTTAAAAAAACATTAATCAATAAACTGAGATCGAATCCAAAATTGTTGGTGGAGACTGGAATATTTTGGTAAATCCGAAAAAGATTATGATAACTACAAAACGATAAATAATATTAAAGCTAGAGACAAAGCATTGGGAAAAATAACTGAGATGAAATTAAACAACATTTGGAGAATCCAACATGATGACATTCGAAGTTATACATAGAGGCAGAAAAATCCACGTAAGCAAGCGAGATTAGATTTCTTTCTTATAGCGGGATAAAGACGCGATCACTTCATTATAACTTTTAAAACTTCTGAAAATCTAACAGAACGCGCGAGGGGGCATTGGAAATTCAATTCAAGTTTTGTATATGGCAATGCATATGTAGAATTAATAGAAGATACATTGCAGGAATGTCTGGAAGAATATGCGCTACAATACAGAAGAAATTAAAAATATTCATAAATCAACCATTCAATTTCAATTCCGTTCAACTGTTTTTGGACACATTTTTAATTCATATCTTATTCGACCTGGAAAAAGAAAGCCGCAAAAAAACAGAACACGTATTAGGAGAAACAATAAATAATTTAGAAACGTATATCAAAGCTAACTTAAAGAGAGTTAATGTATCTTTGGGCTGGAAACATTTCTGCAAATATGTATACAATTTGTCTTAGCTCTGGAGAATTTGAGGCCATTTTCTAGACATCATTTCTGAATTCTATTTAGACAAATTTGTAATGTTCTCTAAATATTGTGCATAATTTTTTCACTACACGATATGTTGAAATCGTCTACAAAGAGTGAACCATCAATTTGATTTATTCAAAACTGCAGCTACGACGGCTGGATTATGAATGACGGACTAGACGCTTGTAATTTCATTTACTAAACATAGTAGACAAAATACTGCCCTGTGAGACACCCTGATCCTGATCAAAATGATCAGACATGGTTGTACCCACCTGAACTTGGAATTGTCTATTATTAAAAAAGTTCGGCCCTTTTATACCATATTATGAGGATCTTTTAGAATCCCGTATTTCCAGGTAGTATCATAGGCCTTTTCTAATTAAAAAAATAAACCACATGTTCATTCTTGGCGAAAGCATTCTTAACAAACAAATCTATTCTGACTAAATGATCAAGGGTACTTCTATTTTTACGGAAACCAGCTTGAATATCAGTGAGTTTCTTTTCAGTTTCCAGGTACCAAACAAGGCGATCATTTATCATGCGTTCCATTGTTTTATAAACACATCTGTATGGTTACGGCCACTTTGGTACTGGTATAAATATGGCATTAAGCCATGACGGTGGAAAGTCATGCTGATAAAAGAATAGGAACGTAGCGTGCAAGATCTGTGGCGCTGCGTTTCGTAACTTGTGTCTAATTTCGCTTAACCCGGGGCTAGGGGCCGTATGAACCCATGTACTTCAAGATCCTCATGGTACTCATATGAACTGTCACAATCAAAGCGTGACTGAGATACATCATTCTTTAGATGACGACTTTACAACGAATATTATGGATTAAGAATACTGACCAGCGATACGGATTTGATAGGTCAGGTCGTAGGTTTTTTTTTGATCTGGTCCTGGTCATCGAACATTGTAGACGTTTTCCGATTTCGGTTCCTTAGTTGCATTGAGTTTGATGGGTTATTTTTTCTCATGTATTTTGTTTTCCTTATTTTTTTTCTTTTGATATGTAGTCATTAGTGTATATACGTTATATTTATTTCTGTCTATTTATTTTTCTTTCCTTTTTTCTGTTCTTTTTCTTTTCTGTCCTTTTCTTTCATAGTTAAAATTAGGGGCACACTCAGCACGACTAACTGGGTGCCTTTTGTTTTACTCCGCCCTGAGTAACCCCAGGGCCTATAGTCTAACTTATCTTTCTTATAGACCTTTCCTATTGTCCCTGCACTATACCTAGTTGTTATTTTATAACTAGAAGGTGATCCGCCATGGCGGACACCGAGGAGGATATGGAATTTACCACAGTGCAAACTAGGAAGATGAAGCGACTTGCGGCAGAGTCCCACGAGCGGGCTACCAAGAAAACCAAAGTTGTAGTCCAAGAGGAAATAAATCTAACCGTGAATATGGCCGCTGTTGGACAAGCCCTTACCAAGGTAAATCCTTTAAAGTTCGGCGCTGCGCTACAGAATCAGGTAGGTAATGTAAAATCTGTGAAGAAATTACCATCTGGTAAAATGAAAATTATTTGTTCAGATGCACAACAAGTTAAAACAATTCAAAGTTGTCAATGTTCAACGCCTCACAAAGGGGAGAGACAAGGTCCCCTCCACATCTATTATGTTAGAGTTTGACAGTGAAACAATTCCGAGTCAAGTTACAATGGGCTTTATGTCATTTAAAGTTAAAGATTACATTCCACCAGTTCTTCGTTGTTTTAAGTGCCAGCGGATTGGTCACGTGGCTGCGGCTTGCAAGGGTCAAACTCGATGTCCTCGATGCAGTGAAAATCACTCATACGAGCAATGTACAAATAAAGAAAATCCAAAGTGTGCAAACTGTGGGGATATTCACAGTTCTAGTTATAAAGGTTGTTCTGTGTTAAAAGAAGCCAACAAGGCACAATTTGTTCGTGTAACAAAAAAGATTTCATTTTCAGATGCACTGAAATCTGCGCGTTCTGAGAGTATAGTGGTTAAAACTCCCACTCCCGTAGCCCCTCTTGTTGAAGAACAATACGACACTTATCCCCCGTTGCCAGTGTTGTCACAATCAAGTCAATTCACTACCACGTCAAGTCAAGCGACTACTATTACGCAACAATCTACTCCAGGCGAACCTGCTAAAACAACAGCGAACAAAGCTCCAATAACAACAGACATATCAGACGACCTGTTTGTCAATCTTATCACAGCTATAGCGGAGTCCATTATTCGACTGCTATTGCCAGTTGTTGGCGGGGATAGAGAGGACGCATCTGCGTGGTTAAAAAAAGCCCTTGGAATAGTCAGTGACATGATAGATAAACATTTACGAGGGGATCTTGTCACTCCTATGTACTTATACAGTTTAATTTCAAAGCCAGGTACTCTAACACCTGCGTCTGTTTATGATTGTAAACAAGTTTGGGAACACGGGGATGATTAATTCACCGCGTCAGTAATGCACATTATTTGCATCATGGCTGTCACTATTCTTCAATTTAACATACAAAGTATGATTGCTCACGGGTTTGAATTCAAACATTACTTATATAATTTAGAAAAACAACCCGATATCTTATGCATACATGAAACCTTTCAATGTCAATTCGCCGGATATAGACACCATTGTATGTATAGAGGTACGATGGTACTCATCAGAGGTGGCTGGGCTGCGTTTTTTATTAAACATAATATTGCTTATACCAATATTAAATTACCTGTATTCAAAACTATTGAATGTCAATGTATACAGCTCACTCTGAAAAACACTAAAACGGTCAATATCGTTAATTTATATAACCCAACAAGATACCTTGATATTGAAGATTTTAATAGTCTTCTATCTACCATTTCAGACCCAGTTGTATTTTGTGGGGATTTCAATGCGAAAAACATTTTGTGGGGGAATGAGAACACAGATTATAATGGCCGTATAATAAGCGATGTTATGGATATTCATGACCTTGTTTATTTAAATGACGGTTCACCTACACATTATGATGTACGCACTGGAAAATATAGTGCCATCGATCTAACGTTATGTACTGGTGATCTAGCCAACGCCTCTGATTGGTCTGTAGATTTATCCTCGCCTTGTGCCAGTGATCACTTTCCCATTCACATTCAGCTTGGTTTTACTCTATTTACTAATAACATGGGGGGTCCACCTAGGTGGAAACTTAAAAAAGCTGATTGGTCTCTTTTTAATAGGGAATGTAGCAATGTGATTACGGAGCAACTTTACAGCCATGATGTAGATACTTTTCATGACAATTTAATTGGTGCAATTAATGAGGCGGCGAATAATAGTATTCCCAGATCAACGGGGAATACAAATAATTTTAAATTAGCTGTTCTTTGGTGGGATAATGAGTGTACTAATGCTATTAAACAAAGGAAAAGGGCTAAAAATAGGGCACGGCATACCATGCTTGCACAAGATATTATTAATTACAAACAAAAACGAGCTATTGCCCAAAAAACTATTAAAACTGCACGTAGAAATAACTGGCAGGAATATTGTTCCAAATTAATTTCTGACTCAAACATTAAGGAAGTGTGGATTCCGGTTAAAACTGTTAGTGGGAGTAATAAACGCTCCCCTACTCCTACTTTACATCATGGAAATGAGTCTTTTGTATCAAATGAAGAAAAAAGTAACATTCTTGTGGACAACTTTGCTTTTGTCAGCAGTGATAAAAATTATGATGCAGACTTTGTTATTCATAAGGGTGAGGTCGAAAAAGACAATGCTCCTTTATTTAATAATATCTGTTTTGATGATATGCCTATCAATGAAGATTTCACCCTATTAGAATTGAAACAAGCCCTACACTCAACTAAATCTAGCAGCCCGGGTGAAGATGGTATTGGCTATGACATGTATAAACATATGCCAGAGTCTTGTCTGAATGTAATTTTATTACTATTTGACACTATAAGGGTGCGTATGATTTTACCAAATACTTGGACAAAATCTATTGTTACACCGGTACCTAAACCAGGAAAGGATGCTTCTAATCCCACCTCATATAGGCCTATTGCTCTCACATCTAATCTATGTAAATTGATGGAGAAGCTTATTAACAACCGGCTTATGTGGTTTTTAACAAAAAATAATATTTTATCTAAATTTCAAAGTGGTTTTAGAAAAAACAGGAGCACAACTGATCATGTGATCACTTTAGAAACCTCTATTAAAAGGTCAATTGCAAATAAGGAATACTTACTTGGGGTATTCCTTGATATTGAAAAAGCTTATGACATGGTATGGAAAAACGGTTTATTGATTAAACTAAGTAATATTGGTATTGGTGGTAAAATGCTTGGTTGGATTAAGGGCTTCCTATCCAACCGACGCATTCAAGTTCGTATTGGACAGAGTACATCACGTGTTATGCCAATACAAAATGGCGTCCCTCAGGGAAGTGTTTTATCACCTACCTTATTTAATATTGCTATAAATGATCTACCCGACTGTCTTGATAACAAAGCTAAGTGCTCCTTGTTTGCCGATGATAAAGCTATATGGTTTTCTCATCGAAACTTCAACTTATGTGTTGAAAAAATTCAACAGGCTCAAGATGATATATTGAAATGGGGGAAAACTTGGGGTTTTAAATTTTCTCCCATTAAATCTGAGGCTGTTCTTTTTACAAAAATTTTTTTGCCTGAGCCACTTGTGCTAGTTTACAATGGTGCCAGGTTAAAATGTTCTGATTCATTTAAATATTTGGGGGTTACATTTGATAAATGTCTAATATGTCAAGCCCATATTGATATATTAATTAAGAAATGTCAGAAAACTCTCAATCTTATGCGTTGTGTATCTAAACATAGTTGGGATGCTGACAAAAAAACCTTATTAATGATGTATCGGAGTCTAATTAGATCCCGTCTAGATTACTGTTGCGAGGCATACGACTCTGCATGTATCTCATTAAAAAACAAATTGGATTCTATACAGTGTCAGGCTCTCCGCATATGCACTGAAGCATTACGTTCAACGCCTTTGCATGCTTTACAGGTTGCTTGTGCGGAAATACCACTCTCCATCAGAAGACAGATAAGAACCCTCAAATATTTTATGAAAATTAAACAGTCTATAAATCATCCTACTTGTGATATTCTAGAACCTTCATGGTATGATGGTTTATTTTGGGATAATAACGTTAAACGTTACTTTCCATTTAATATTAGAACAAACAAATGCTGATGTTTTCTCTATTCAAAATTATTTTATGCAGAGTTACCCACCCTGGCTGTTGACTACACCACACACATATATGGGATTACATTCACAAATTAAAAAATCTGACCCACCCCATATTATTACTGGATATACAAAAGAATATATTAAATCTAACTGGAGTGAATACATGCATGTTTTTACAGATGCCTCCAAGTGTCCAGATACCGGCAGGGTGGGTGCTGCATTTTGCATACCTGAATTAAAATATTCTAAATTACAACACATATAAGTGAAGTGGGAAGAGGTGCCGACATACTGACTGCGTCACATGACTTCACAGAAATCCTTTAGAATTAATGATCATGTGAGTGTTTATACAGCTGAGCTGACAGCTATTTTAATGGCACTCAATTTTATTAGGGATGCTAGTATATCTAGAGCTGTAATTTTTACAGACTCTCTTAGCTCTCTACAAGCAATGCTTAACTTCTCTTGGAGCCGGTCTTCAAGTATTTTATATGAAATATTATATTTAGTCACTACGATGAGTTATGAAAATATAATAATTTATTTCGACTGGGTCCCGGGCCATTCTGGTATATACAGGAATGAGCTTGCGGACTCTCTTGCTAAGCACGCATCCACACTTCCAGATATTAATATACATATGGGATTAACAATTAATGAAGCCATGGCTTGTTTATATCCTTATTTTAATTCTAAATGGCAGGAATGCTGGGATAATTCAGAGAAGGGGCGTTTTTACTATCAATTTCAGCCTTCAGTTACAGACGCCTCTTTGAAACTACCAAATCGCCACGCTGAAGTACTTGTTTTTAGACTTCTTGTCGGGCATATTCCCTTGAATTCATATCTTTATAGATGTAATTTACATCCCACTGGAGTGTGTGATGTAGAAGAAAGCACCAGTCACTATTTATTATCGTGTACACGATTTAATAATCAGAGACTCCACTTTTTTAATGAACTTATATGTGCTGGTGTTTTCAATCATACCATGGAGTCCATCTTAAAGCCTAGAAAAAACCGTGATAAAGTTTTTATGGCTATTTATAGGTTTATGCTGCGCACACGCAGATTTTAATTTATATTGATTTTATTATTCTGTTATACATTTCACATCTAGTCTAGGGGAGTGTACAATTGTTGCCTCCCCTTCCACCCTGTGGAATTATTTATAATAGTTATATTGGTTAATTAATAGTACATGCATATTACAAGTTCATGAATAATAAAATTCTAGAATAGTTTAATATATATTTTCTTACCTGTGGTTAAGAAATTATACCAATATTTCTGCTCTGGTAAAGAGTTTTGTTTTAAATAATGTCTTTGCTTGTTCTGGTTGGACATTGGTGTCTGAGGATACCAGAGGAGGTCCTCATTGACGGTGTTCAGCAGGATGAGTATAGATATTACATCAAATCTCGTTTCTATTCACCACATCGTCAAATCTAAATCTATATGATGAGTTTAATTTTTGTTTAAACAAAATATGCATGTGCTATATTGGCCTTTTTAATTCAATTTTATATTTTTTTTTATAGATAGGGTCGTTAGGATTTTATTACTATTAAATTAAGTGTGTTGGTCCGTACATATGCTCCTTCCTTTTATGTCTCTAACCTCACCATGACATTAAATAACGCCTTTGGAGTTTGTTTTTTCTACATGATTTTTAATCCATTACAAATCCGTATAGTTGGATATTTTAAATCAATATTTATGTTACATCAAACTCAATGCAACAACCTGGCGCGCATAATTTTATAAAATTGAAAGCGCCACCCAAATTAAAAATTGATTGATTGACGGATTTGATATTTTTGGAACATCATGATGTCTTGCCGGCATCATTGAAAACTATTGACCGCTTCTCTCTTGCAGGAAACAAGCCTATGTTTATGTATACTATGATTGTCTTTTTGAATTTGGTGCCTATACTGTTATATGGAATATGGAATAGGTCTTTGGATTATGGACGCAGATATTCTCTAATGGACGACGGCTGAATTATGGATGACTAGTCCGTCATTCATAATCCAGCCGTCGTCCATTAGAGAATATCCGCGTCCATAATCCAAAGACCTATTCCATATTCCATAGAACAGTATTAGCACCAAATTCAGAAAGACAATCATTGTATACATAAACATAGGCTTGTTTCCTGCAAGAGAGAAACGGTCAACAGTTTTCAATGATGCGGGCAAGACATCATGATGTTCCAAAAATCTGACTGATTGTTATTAGTAGTAGTACCACCGTAGTGGTATGATCCGTATATTCAAATCTATATAGTAGTACTGTAATTAACTGATCGCTCTGCAAGTAAGCTACCTTTATATTCAATGTAATTCCACTGCAAAGTAAATTATACTATACAAAATTATACAGCATGAAGATGATCAGACTGTTACCGTAACCTTACCTCGGGCGATTTTCGCCGAGATATAATTCGTTCAGTTTCATAAAGGTTTGGCAATACAGACCTGGAACGTTTCGTGTTGATTTTACTCTATCTGGCCTTGGCTTTTTGGGCCTGGGGGGGGGGGCACATTCCGCCTTCCCCCAAATATATTTCTTGTCCTTTGAGCTAGGGGTCTGAAACTTACCACACTAAACCCTTGCTTCAGACTCTACAAGAAACTGTAAAAAATCCGAGATGGCTGCTTTGACGTCATCTTCAAAACAGACATTTTTTGGTCGATTTTCCGGGTCATATTTTCGACTTTTTTTATTTAAGTGGTTTCTTTGCAAAAATTGCATGTTAAATTAGTAAATAATAGTCTGATGTGAAATAGAATAGATATTGCCTAATTTTTCCTCTAAGAAAAGTATGAATTTTGACGAAAAATGACGAAAATATTACTTTTCTGGTACCCCACATGGCCGCCATCTTGAACTTATCCATGATCATTTACTCAAAATACTGCAAATAGGCTCAGAATGACACCAATATGATCAACTAAAAAGTCGCGGGGGGTTAGCCTTCAATTTTTTGTCGTTCCGGAGATAGGGGAGAAAGTTTGGTAGTGGGGCCATAATGGGGTTAAATAATGATATTTCAACTTTCATTGAATCTAAAGACTACACGACAGGAATTATTGGCCATTCTCTATAGATTGGTTGAGTTAAACAAAGGGATGTATTTTTATAGATTATGGATTCGCAACCGTGATTGGCTCATCCAGTGTGCCTCCATTTTTTCAAGTAATGAGGCTTTACTCCCCCAAGCTGAGTGGTTTGCGACAAGTTTAATACCAACAACAAAACCGTTATTTACTATAATAGTAACTTAGGTTTATTATTGTTGTTTAAAAGCACCGCAGCTGACAGAGTATAATAAGATATATTTCATTATTTAAAAGTTGAAGGAGGTTTAAGGAGGAATGTTCGTCTTTTTTAAATATCCATATATTTCTTAACTGAGAACAAAATAATTTTCTACATTTCTTTTACCGTTTTGTGTCATGTAAGCTGAACTGAAAGGAATTAAATTCTCACTAACTCTTCAGTCATTGACTGTTTATAAGCTATTAACTAAGGAACGCACTATTTGCGCTGAATAATCGTTATAAGTCGATTTAATAGTATTATTAAATACACTAATACCAGCAAGACGACCGTTTGACTCCCGTGTTTGTGTTTATGGACGACACAATAGCACATTCACTCATCGTAAAGTTAACAGCAAAGTCCTCCCTATCCGCAATGAACTGTCATGTTTATCATTCAATTAAGGTATGGAAATTAAATTAATTATCATCGAACTTCCGACGAATTTACCCAAAGATCGGTTGTTGCGGATGCAAGAAATGAAAAGAAAACCACGTCATGAGCACATTTCCGCACTTGAGAGGATATCAAGAAGAAAAAAATAGAAAAAATATGTGAAAAAACTCATATTTGCTTCAATAATAAGCAAGTATATCTTTCTATTCTAGTATGTCAGCTTGTGTAATCCATATGTATATTTGGGATGTAACTTCCAAGGAGAATTATTTAGACAGCAAAAATCACTTGATTTTTTTTGATCGACTGAACTGGCGCCATCTTGTTTTTCTGTGGCACACTGTTTTAGTCAGTAATCGCGTAATATGATTTTATATACTAATTATAAACTATAGCGGTCGTGGCCACTGTCAAAAATATTATCCTCAAAATGGGCGCCGCACTTCCCTCTTCCTTTTCGATCTTTGTGCAGTTTCTGAGATCATATTGCATCATCTGGGTCAACGTACCTGTTATGGTTTTGGCCATGCTCATCTTCTGCTTCACACCGGCATAGTTCTGTGCAGACCAAATTGTTTGATCGACATGAACATCTACCTGATGCGCACTTATTTGCCGAGCTTGGGTTACTGGCACCACATGTACACCTTGCTAGCCCAACAACCGCTGCAGGGACAGGTGTAACCTTGGATAACAGGGGTACAAGCCTGTTTTCTTCTTTCACCCAGTCAAGTTTTAAGGGACCGGGAAGTAGTGGGTGGATTACAAGGTCCTGCTCCCATGCAGAAGCTTGGCAGTGAGCACGCCGGATATGTTCTACCCAAGCTCCATATGTTGATGGTAGGATGTCGACACTTTTGTAGACCCATTGCTGTTTGAATAAATGCCATCTGGGGTTTTGTGGTTCAGTGATGTGAGCTGAAGAGAAAGAGAGATATATATAATGAAGGTTCAACCTCGCGTTCAGCAATATTTCAGCTATGTAGCGACGACCAAACAAAATTGTAAGTTAATAACTTAATAATTCAAAACATTAAAACAGACACACATTAAAACTTATGCAACAAACCGATTTCTCTCAAATAACTTAAGATACAGTCTTCTTTCATTCGACTAAAAAGATCTTCTAAAGAATACGATTCATTGTGAGATCTTCGTGGATTGGAATTGATGTCTCAGAACAGACCGCATAGAAATGACAGACACCCATTTAAGGTATGGTCGGAAGGCTCAGTTTCGCATCCAAGACCAGCTATCGAATCTACAGTCCTGGTATCTGCCTTCAGGAACGCTTCTAAGCAAGCTTTTTTGGATTTTCCTCTTATGAGACCAGTGGTGTCACATCCAGTGAGGGCATGCCATTCGCATAGAGCGTTAGCTCTCCGTGGTCCCATAGCGTCATAAATGGGTTGGAGAAAAACGAGCCGTCGTCGATCACCGGTACCCATCAGCATGGCAGATTTCTGGGCAAGAAAAGGCACGCGTCTCAGAGCCGAGAGCAAAACGTCTGTATCTTGGTTGTAGATATATCCGGATTAAGTTGCTCCCACTGCATGCATCATCGTCAACGTATCGGCCTCTTCTTGTTCGCTCACACTGGGATTGACGCGGCTAGCGTGGTTGGATATCACATGTTTACGTGTGGCCGTCATCATATGGATTTAGAATGATCTATACGTTTCTGCACCAGGTAGAATGTCAACAAATCTTTGGTAGCCGTGCTTCCAAAAAATGATTTCGAACCTGTAGTATCTTCTACATTATAGTACTTCGACTACGTCCTACTACCACTGTGTCGTTCCCGCGTTAAATCTTTCCATCAATCCTCGACGGCATAGTTGTCAAAAATCCCCCGCACAGAATGGTAATTACGTGATGTGACGTCTATGATCTCAACGTACGCTTGGCCAAGGGCTTTGTAGCTTTCATATGACTTTGCAGCCACGAGCTCTTGTACAACGGCCATGCCATCTATAACAAGACACAACTGCGCTCACAAGACCATATGCTTTCCTTCACGGATTTTGAAACTATCTCGTTCGTGACAAGCTTGGCCATCTCTGTTTTGTCATTCTTGAAAATTTCACATGGTGCCAGAACATCAAAACGGTTTTTTAATACCCTTTTCTTGTCTGATAGTCGCTGACTTATTTAGCTCATGGTGCACCGTTGTACTGGTAATTTTCAAGTCTGCCATGGCCTCAGTTTCATTAGAAATTCGAGCATATTCAGGTGTAGATGGAGAAAATCCTCTATAAACTGATGTGATATCTGATGAGTGTTATTCATAGATCGAGGTCAAAGTTATAGTAAAACGGCGAGTAAAATCCGGTACCCCTCGTCTGGCGAGGGGGGACTATTTTTACGCTAAAAATACGGCGTGAACAACTGAGTTTACTAACTTACTGTCTTCTCCAATCCATATCCTATCGATCACCACCGTTTATTTGGGTCTTCGGGAGGATATAATCGATTTAACAGCATATATCCACACACACCAACGTTTTCTTCCAGCAATCTCTGTTTACCTGAATGATTTCGCGCAGTGAGGTCAACGAGCAGGCGTACACTATAAATTTAAATGAGGTCACGTGACTCTTATTTGGGCCCTCAAGTCATCGTAGCACTACCACAACACGTGGTCGGGTGCATTTCCGTACACTTCGCAATCCATACCACGTATAGATGACACAGATGGTTACAGGTTGGGTCGGGCGTTTGCAGAGCTAGCGCACTGGAATCATGGCAAGCAAGCCGTTTTCTCAATCTGATATTGTTCACTTATTTACAGGACTAAAACGTCAATTGTCTTTGTAGTATGATTTGAAACGAAAGCAGATTGCTCTCATCTGCAATGTGCTAAACGGTCATCATGTTTATGCAGTGTTGCCTACGGGCTACGAGAAGAGTAGTCGCTTCGTTCTCCCCCCGCTGTTGCTGGATCTTGTAAGTTTAAACATACATGATATGCCCAATAATTGAAAATACACAGTTCATCATAGGCATTTACGCAAGATTTCTGGCAGGGGGGAGGTACGCGTTCAGGAAATATGGAACGTCAACTCCTACACCCCCCTCCCCCCCCCCCCAGATAAATTTGAAAATCTAGTCTTCATTTGGCACATTCTAGAGCTTGGTGGGTGTAAATTAGTGCTGCGATATAGCTGCAGTTGATTTTTTTTAAAGGGTCCAAAAATGCGAAAAAGTGCTTTACAAAGTATGGATTTATATGAACACAATACTAGCAATGTTTAATTCACTATATTGATCGTTATTATTTATCAGAACCACCTACAGCACTGACGTAGCACAATTGGTGGAGTCTATACATTTTAGATCAAAACTATATACAAACAATCTTTGACTTTTACGCAAAATCGGATGAAGTCTGCTATCCTGTTCCCTGATGCACATTTCTAAAAGCAATATTACAGACAGTCACATTTCTGCCATTTTTTTCTGAGTGGCTATGTGCGTAGATGGTAAACTGAATGACTGATAAATATATATATATATTCGAACTTGTACAGGTTTATCAATTGAAGAAATAAATGTTTAATGAAATATCAATAAAGCATTGGCATATTCCATTAAATTTATATGTCGAAGGGCTTTTGGCTAGATTCTAAATAATCCGGTGGGCTTTTGTCTTAAATGGCTGATGTCCAAAAGGCTATTGTCCTTGTGGTTTTTCCTCAAGGGCTAACGTCATGGATTCCAATAATGCAGTGGTGCGTAACCATAGGTTGGAATTAAAATCAACTTTGCGTCCGCACCCCCCCCCCCTCCCTGTGTACGGGTCTGCATCAGTTTGTTGCGATTTTTTTCTGTTGGAACTGGCAAAGAGTTAGCCATGAAAAAATGTCCATTCAACGTGAGGACCCGTTTTCCCGACGGTCTCTCATGGACGGATTGAAGTCCTGAAGGGCTTTCGGCAACTGTCAAAGAAATAAAATGTTGATATTATATGTGGTATTTTGTCGAGGTGTGAGCTAATGTATATATATATTAAATTATCACAGCCTTTGTGTATGGTAAATATAGTACTAGAAAAAAGTCATGACAAACTCAAACTGATTGATTTTGCTAACTAGTTTCACTGCTTTTATATATATAGATATAGGCTTTCAGTATTGTATGGCAGGGGCGGCGGAAGCACTTGAAGAATAGTGGTGGGGACTGAGAGTCCTAGCACTCCGGATGTGAGGTCATTCAAAAATTACATAACGCAGAGGGGGGTGAGGGGGTGTCCAGCCTAGCGTTACGTTCCCTGTCTCTCCCATGTTAAAAATTGCGAGGCAGGGGGGGGGGGGGTGTAGGAAATCGGGAAAATTGTGTTACGTAATTTTTGAATGGCCCGTGTTCTGAGCAACTTTGAATATGAAAATAGACTGCGGTCGCTACCTCTATTCACACGCAATATTTGTCGTCTTTGTTATCATTTTTAAGACCCCAAGTTATTGTTTGATCAACTGCTATATTCACAGCCATAGCGACATGTAACATATGCACGGTGTTGCTCTTTGCAGAAGCCTCGCAAATTATTCACTCTAATTATATTGGAGGACAACCATAATTATACTAACATCTAAGGTTTACTCGTGACACCATGGAGTTGACACAACCTATGTCTTTTGGAATAGATCTACAATTCAGACTGGACTGTCACAAAATACCAGTCTACTCCATTGATATTTATTGACCGGTGCCTGAAACTATCAAATGATCGGAACAGAAAATATGAACTATGATATATGATAATGTTCATCGCTAATAAATGGTCCTTTTCGTAAACTTGTGGGGATATCTAAGAACAAAGTGATCAGAGCCGAAAGTTACTTTCCCATATAATAACCAATGAAATCCATATGAGAACACCCTGTGGGAAAGTTCATCCCATATACGTATACGAGATCAGCGCGTGACGCGCACTAGCCAATCAGAAGTAATGCCAGACTACTTTCGTATTTTCATGAATGAAATTTGTAGGTCAAATATACTACGCCTATTTTTAGTAACATTTACTATCGTCTGCTTTACACAATTATGACAATACCGATAATTGATGGAGTAATATGTCGATGGACAGAGACATCAACTTGAATTTCTTGAAACCTGGCGATAGTGTGTGGGTAAAGAAATCCAGCCAGAAGGCAGTTGGAACATTCGTAAAACGGCACAAACCACTGGGAACATTTACTTTGTTCCGTGTCACGATGGATTCAGGCGAAATGATTGACGTGCCATGGTACGACTTGGACCCACTGAACATCGACGACATTGAACTTGATCAACCTAGCGCTGGGCCTACCGATGACCAAACCGAAACAACGAGGTTTGTTGATGTTGACTTGAATGATTTTATTGGAGCTCAGGAAAACAAAGAGACGGCTCGAAAAACGAAGTCACACTTTAAATGTACTGTCTGAATACTTATGTGGATTGGGTGAAACCAGAGATATCAAGGATATCGATATTGAGCCTATCGCTCTGGGCAAATTATTGGCACAGTTTGTCGTCTCCGTAAGGAAACAGAATGGAGAAGACTATGAATCGAACAGTCTTCGTGGATTCATTTCCAGTTTCGACAGATACTTAAAACAAAATGAATATGGATATTCCATCATTACCAGCATTGAGTTTGCAAAAAAAGCCAAACAAATCCAACTTAAGAAGGATGGAAAGGGCAACAAACCGTGTAAGTCAGAGCCGATCACCGACGATGAAATCTCCAAGTTGTACGAAACCGGCCAGCTCGGACGAAGTACCCCAGACAGCGTTTTAAATACTCTGTGGCTCAACAACACCACCCATTATGGCCTTCGTGCCGTGAAGGAACATCGTCAATTGCAGTGGGGAGATGTTACACTCAAGACAGATTCTGTAGGTCGAGAATTTCTCGAGTATTCGTGTGAACGGCAGACCAAGACCCGTACTGGCGCAAACCCGCGAGACACTCGCACTGTAAATCCTCGAATTTATTCCACTCAGTCTGACCGCTGTCCCGTGACCCTGTACAAGTTTTACGCAGAGAAACGTCCAGAATATACCAAGAGTGCAGATTCTCCGTTTTACATTGCACCAAAATGTAAAAATCCACGTGGAAATGAAGTATGGTACAAAAATCAGTGCGTTGGCGAAAATAAAATTGCCGCCATTATGAGATCCATGAAAACGGCTGCCGGCGTCTCGGAACAGAAGTGCGCGAAAATATGTTGCACAGAAACTTGTCAACAGTAAAGTTCCTCCCACAGAAGTCATGCAGATAACAGGCCACAAAAACGTCCAGTCTATCCTGAATTATTCTTCTCTTTCGGAGCAGCGACAAATGGAAATTTCTGGCATTATCGATACACCAACACCAACGGATGCCATCTGCCTATCGTCCTCGCAGCGTGTCTCTACATGCAGTTCAGCCTCGGCCGCTGCCACGTACCTCAGTTTCGCAGGTGAAGAATCCCATGACCTCCAAACATATTCGTCCATGGGTCCCTTGTTTAGTGGTTGTGCTATTTCAGGTGGAACAATAAATATCAATTTCTCCCTACCTCACTTTCCGACTGGCGAAAAACGTCATAGACTGTCGAGTGATTAAACTCTGGAAACCCGCGCTTTCTGCTTCAACTTTCAAGTTCAGTTCATTTCAGTCACGAGTTACATTGTGGACTTGACTCTTTCGTCAAACTGTAATGCTTTTACTCCTTAGCCAAGGCGAACTGAATTTATTCAACTGCTAAATTCGACAAATTTACTGTTTATAATGATTTCTAAACTGGGAACTCTCTCTTGCTGCGTAATAATCTTGCTGCGTAATAAACCTTGTGCCTGTTCACCCTACGTAATGTATATAACTGCGCAGTAAAACTGTAAACAAACCGTCAGCTGAAAATCTTTGTTGTGCTTTGTTGGCAATATTTTCGTCTAAAAAAAATTATATGGGAAAAAGAATCCCAAATAAAATCCCTCGCCTAACGGCTCGGTCGGGATGATTTTTTCTTCTCGAGAGTGGAAAATTCGAGTTATATGGGATCCTCTTAATCTCGGCATAGTTTGAGAAATACATGTTAATCTAAATGTTCTCTCTCTGATTATGGAAGACGGGTGAGGCTATCTCGAAACCTCGCTCCCTCGTCTTTGATATCATAACGCGAGAGAGTGAAAGAGCGAAGCGAGGTTGCGAAGCGAGGCAGCGAGGGAGCTCTTCGCTCTTTCTCTCCCTCGCTTCGCTCTATTGCTTCCTCGCAACCTCGCTTCGCTCTTTTGCTCCCTCGCAACCTCGTTCCCGCGCGTTTTGTCCCAATTAAGTAATTAGAACTGTAGATGTTATTTTCAATATGGTAAACGAGCGGCGACTTGTCTTATACCCGGGCGCATCTAAATTCTTCACTGGACATGTAATTTTTATCCGAACTGGGACGCGTATCTTCGTTACGTTACCAGCATTTAACTCTGAATGCCATGTATAAGTGACAATGTTGCTATTCAATATTTTACACACTTTGCCGTAAGCCGTAAATATTAAACGAGAACGCCTTATTTGGAGCAGAGTTTTACAGTATTGTCTTCATTATAGTGAACGTTTCTTTGATTGAACTGCGCTTAATGTCACTTCGGCAATATTTCAGCCATATGGCGAGAAGGATCCATACCTTCGAGGCATGGCATGGAACCCACCTCTGTGCCCTGAAATCGACACAATATAGACGGAGAGTCGCATTCCTGCCTTCAGGTTGTTTCCAAGGGTTACCGTAGATGTGTAAATAAATGACTAAAATGGCAGTAACCGAATAGGTCTTGAGTGCATTAATGATATATGTCTATGAGAATTATTTGTAGTATGCGTATTAATACAACTGAATTATTACTAAAGCAAAGCTAACACTATATGCATTTAGTGATATTAAGTATCTCGTGATAAAATCCGGGTAAAAAGTATCTCTAGTAGGCTCTATTGGAGCACGATTGTAAATGTTTATTTACTTATATGTTATATTTTTAATCGTGCATGTCAATGTAACATCACACTTAAGGGAGACGAGCAATACGGCACCCTTAAAGAGACAAGCACGCTCAAATATAGGTCAAGATAGACTGTTTCAGATTTAAGAAAGACCGGATAAGTAACAGAATGGTACAAGATACGTGAATTTTATTTTAATTTTAAAGATTAGAAAATTTATAATTCCGGTCGAATTATTACATCATTATGCCCTTTTCTCCTCTTTGAAATTAAAATAAAAATATTTTATGTTGGAAGATGGGGCTTGTTTTCACAGACAGCACCTATGTCCCATTACTCTACTCCAGATTAACAATCGATCTTGACCTATTTTTAAGCGTGCGTGCCTCTTTAACATCCGGGAGTCAAAACTCGACCAATGTTTAATGCTCGGACATTTCAGCAAGTTTCATATATATATATTCACTTGGAACGGTTTGATCGGTTATTTTTGGCGCGAGGATGTTCATAAATTTCAAATTTATTTATTTAAATGTTTCGTTGTCTCGACATAAAGACAAATGATAATACATCCTGGAGAGATATCGCGACTTATTTCAGTCTGCAGGTTAATACATATCAACACCATATCAATTTTCTTTACAAACTATAAAATAACCAACCAGAGCATCCCTATTGGCTGACCTATATCTGTTCTCTTATGAATATGACTATATGCAGGCGCTTTCAAAAACCGATCCATTCAAAGCCCGTTCCTTCTCATTCACCAGACGCTATATAGACGATCTTCTCGCTGTGGATAATCGCTATATAAATGACGCAGTGAAGGATATATATCCACCTTCACTGGATTTGAAGGAAACTACAGGCACATAATATTTAGACCTATATCTCTATAAAAATGAAGCGGGCCTTCTCTCTCGTCGATTGTATGACAAAAGAGATGATTACAATTTCGACATCGTAAACTATCCCTTTCTGGACAGTCACAAAACATTGTTGCAGAAACTTATAAAACAGGGCTACAACACCGAGCGCCTCCACTCAAAGTTTCTCAAATTTGGCGATACATATCGCATGCTTATAGCAAAATACGAGCGTAGCGTGCAAGATCTATGGCGTTACGTTTCGTTACTTGTGTCTAATTCCGCTTAACCCGGGGCTAGGGGCCGTATGAACCCATGTATTTCAAGATCCTCATGGTACTCATATGAACAGGCACAATCAAAGCGTGACTGAGATACATCATTCTTTAGATGATGACTTTACAACGAATATTATGGATTAAGAATACTGATCAGCGATACGGATTTGATATTTTTGGAACATCATGATGTCTTGCCGGCATCATTTAAAACTGTTGACCGCTTCTCTCTTGCAGGAAACAAGCCTATGTTTATGTATACTATGATTGTCTTTTTGAATTTGGTGCTAATACTGTTATATGGAATATGGAATAGGTCTTAGGATTATGGACGGGGATATTCTCTAATGGACGACGACTGAATTATGAATGACGGACCAGACGCTTGTAATTTAGACCAATCAGACAGTTAGAGATGCGATTCTTCTGCGATAATACCGTTTCATTATGCCCCCAGTGAAATTTTTCTCCATACTGTATATTTTCATTTTTAAATTTATTGTCTATGATTAAGTACTATTAAGTAGTGTCAACTTTTAGATTTCTAATGGAAGCCCAGGTTATTGTTAATTGAATTTATATGTAAACATCAAATAACGACAACGGCAACATTGATTTTATGACGCTCCAAATGAAACCAACATTTTATCAGAATGGGTCAAAATTTTGCATCGAACACATTCAATGAAATAATGCTTTCAGAATAAAGACATTTTATTGCTAAGCTGTAAATACAATGTACTACAAAACCGAATGAGTTCATTCGGTTGCATCCACACCAATACTGATTTATAGAAAATGTTCCATTTGTCTCCCATAGCGATATATTCCCCAGTCTCCCCTAATTACTTTAACCATGCGCGCTGTCAAGACAAATCATAACAATGTGTATAGGATAGCAGTCAATAGAAAAACTAATGGTTCAAGATTAAGATTTTGCATAGTAAATAGAAGAGCCCTACGCATATAACCAACGGATGGGGTGTTCTCGGAGCTCTTCTCGGTTTTCTCTTCCAACAAATCCTGGCACCACCATCACATGACTTTTACGGCGAAAACAACAACCACATAATCTCTCGCACCCTAGCGAGAGTATGCATAGTAACTGAGATAAGTCATAAAAATGATTGTGCTTTAAAAGGCGCTGAAATGTCGGTCAGTATTGATTGTTTCAGATATAAGAATAAACTTGATATTTTAATAGTATAGCTATACTGTCTGTGGATATGAGCCTCACCGTTCAACGTAAAGTGCCTTTATTTTAAACAGGCATGAGCGCATATACAGGCATATATAGGTCAAGATCGATTATTTCAGTTTTAATAAATGACTGGATAGTTTGGTAGAATAGTATAAAAATGCGTTGTCTGTATATATCAGCCTCATATTCCTACGTGAAGTATTTTAATTTCAATATTTCCAGTGTAGAAAAGTTTTGGTTCGCGCCGAATTATGACGTCATTATGGATTTTCCACTCTGTGAAACTAAAATATAAGTAGCCTACTTTGCGTTGGGAGACGAGGCTGGTTTTCATAGACAGTGCCTATTTTGTACTATTCTACTAAAATATCCAGTTCTTTCTTAAATCTGGAACAATCGATCTTGACCTATATTTGAGCGTATAGAACAAAATAGGCGCTATCTGTGGATGCAAGCGTCTTTTTTTATACGTTAAGTATTTTTATTTCAAGGAAAAGTAAATCCATAATGACGTCTTAATTCGGCCCGAAATATAAATTTTCTACTCTTTTGAAATTAAAATAAAAATACTTCACATGGAAGTTGAGGCTAATATTGAAGACCGCACCTATTTTGTAGGCCTACTATTCTGCAAAAATAGCCAGTCCTTTCTTAACTCTGAAACAATCGATCTCGACCGATACTTGTACGTGTACGTGCACACATCTTTAAATGATTTATCTGTAATGGGTCATATTAATGATCGCATTTTTATCAATTTATGTTTCTTTTAATTTGTCAAATTGTTATTGATATTATATTGAGATACGATTTGTTGTGGGGGGGGGGGGAGGAACAGGCAAAGGCCGGAGAAAACCCCTTCCATTGGTTTCTGGCGGACCATCTCACTTAAGGCCGGAGAAAGACCTCGTCATAGCAAAGATCGAACCCACGACCTCATTCGTATGCTTTGGGGAGAGGCTATTGAAGTCTTTAGTGGAACGCCTCAGCCGACTGAGCCCCAGAGGTCCCAAATACTATACAAAAAGCTCTTCTACTTGCTATACCTAACCTTGAACCATTGTGTCTATTGACTGCTATGTTATTTTTACAGCTTGAATAATTATAAGTGTGGTGTACCATGGGCATTTGTTTTAAATGATGAATAAAGCATTATCTGGTTGATGTAAATGTATTCGCCTTGGGTTTTAGTTTTGTTCTTATGGCGTAGGAGTAAGACGAATAATTGGTTTAAAAATGAATTAGGAATGAATGATATAAATAAACATTTACAAATGCGCTCCGATTGCGCCCACGAGAGATAATTTGTTACCATGATTTTATCATAAGATACTAAGTGCCACCAATGCATATATCCCTTCACTTTAGTAATAAGCAATACCATGTTTGTCTCAACTCTGGCACAGGAGGAATGTTAAAGTACCAAACAAATTAGACTCTCTGACGATCCATTGAGATCACCACAATGTCTGTAGAATCTAATTTTCAAAATTCAAACTTTTTTATATTTTAGTTAGCTTTTTGTTAGGTTTAGGTTGATGTTAGGGCTTTATTTGTTTGGGTCATCTTCCCCGTGTGATGGACTGGCCGATAAGGTTAGGTGCGACGCTAAAGATGCATGCACGCTCAAATATCGGTCCAAATCGATTGTTCCAGATTTAAGAAAGGACTGGGTATTTCAGCATATTAGTAAAAGAATAAATACTAGCCACATCTTCCTACGTATAGTATTTCTATTTTAATTTCAAAGAGTAGAAAACTTATAATTCGGGCCGAATAATGATGTCATTATGGATTTTCCGCTCTTTGAAATTATAATAATAGTACTTTACCTTCAAAGTTGAAGCTGCTAATCACGGACAGCTCCTATTCTGTATTATTTTATTATTATATCCATTTTATTCGTAAACAATCCATATTAACCGATATTTGAAAGTGCATGCTTCTTTAAACTCTAACCAACCAACCTATTGAGTTACTGCCATTTTATTTATTTATTTACACATCTACGGTAACCCATCGGAACAGGTTGACCACAGGAATGCGACACTCCGTCTGTCGTGTCGATTTCAATGCAATAACGTACAATGAATATTCTACAAAAGCATGCAGTAAGGAATATATTCCTTTGGATGTTTAAATAGAATTAACCATTCCCAAATAGGGATTATCCTGTTATATGACATGGTATATTCTTTTGATGATTAAGGAACGTTTTATAAAATGCGTGTTAAGGAATATTTGAGTGTACATACGTCAGAATTAAATACTGGTAATGAAGCATGCAAGACGTCCAAGTTCGGATGAAATGTTAAGAATTTAGATACAGGCAGTTGTTATCTGTCAGGCAGGTATAGTCGCTAATTGTCTGTTCATTAACCCTATTGAAAATAACATTTACGGTTCTAATTAGTTCGGTGGAGCGAAACGCGAGGGAGCGAGGTTGCGAGGGAGCGAAAGAGCGAAGCGAGGGAGCGAGGTTGCGAGACTGATTTTGCTTCGCTCCCTCGCTTCGCTCTTTCGCTCCCTCGCGTTGTGATATCAAAGGCGAGGGAGCGAGGTTAAGAGATTGCCTCATCCGTCTTCCATACTCTGAGGTAATTTTTTTGTTTTTGTTTTTAGTTAGTGGGCTTTGAAATAGAGGGGCCCCATAACACTCCATTATATCAATGTAAATATTTCACAACTATATGGTTTATATCAATGTTTCTTTGGTACACAAAACGTTGCGGTCAAGATTTATATTCACCATGATTTAGGGACACCTATACTAGATTACGTTATTGTTACTCTTTGTTACTTTCGTTCGCAGTATTAGTATATTTAGGGTGATTTTAACATTATGAGATATGGAATACTCACCTATCAAAAATGATATTTTGAAAATTGCTTCAAACAGATGTTCAGCAGACCTTGTTACATGTACATCCCCTATTGGGTCCCACCACATGCAAGTTCTAGTGTAATAAATTGACAATAAATTAGCTGATGAGTTTGCAACTTTTTATATTAATATAATACAAATTTTTGCCTCCTGCACTATCATAGAAAGACAAATGATGCACACTCTAAGTATCAGCCTTCTACGATTCACAGAATTCTGACAATCAGAATTTTACTGAAATGTTTGACAACAACAAAACAATATGCCCCTTGTCCGAGCCCGTAAAAACCTGCAATTTTGCAGGTGTGAAATTACAACACATATAAGGGAAGTGGGAAGAGGTGCCGACATACTGAGTCACATGACCTCACAGTATAGTCTTCCGGTTAACCTATTCTAAAGCACATACCAAGAATCTAACGATTCGTGACATATGTTGTATCTCAGGTACGCTTTTATTGTACCTGTTCATGTGGCAACTTGGATGATATGACCACATGGCCCCTAGCACCGGCATAAGCGGTATTAGATACAAAACTAGAGAGCTATGATGGAATTGCTCTGACAACTCGTATATTGGTAATTGGTGAGCTGTTTCGCTGTGACAACTCGTACACTGGAAATTGGTGAGCTGTATCGTCGTCAGATGAAAATGACGGCATTTAACACAAAAGACTAGTCTGTAATGCCCGATGTCCACCCAGCATCAACTTCTCACAAATGCCAACATATATCAAAGACCAAAAGGTCTGTACAGGGGGCGGGCCTCGGGGACGAAACGTCCACCAGCAGAATCTCGCCATATACAGGTAAAAATTACAACACATATAAGGGAAGTGGGAAGAGGTGCCGACATACTGACTGCGTCACATGACTTCACAGAATAGTCTTCTGGTAAACCTATTCTGAAGCACATACCAAGAATCTAACGATTCGTGACATGTGTTGTATCTCAGGTACGCTTTTATTGTACCTGTTCATGTGGCAACTTGAATGATATGACCACACGGCCCCTAGCACCGGCATAATCGGTATTAGATACAAATCTAGAGAGCTATGATGGAAATGCTCTGACAACTCGTATATTGGTAATTGGTGAGTTGTTTCGCTGTGACAACTCGTACACTGGAAATTGGTGAGCTGTATCGTCGTCAGATGAAAATGACGGCATTTAACACAAAAGACTAGTCTGTAATACCCGATGTCGACCCAGCATCAACTTCCCACAAATGCCAACATATATCAAAGACCAAAAGGTCTGTACAGGGGGCGGGCCTCGGGGACGAAACGTCCACCTGCAGAATCTCGCCATATACAGGTAAAAATTACAACACATATAAGGAAAGTGGGAAGAGGTGCCGACATACTGGCACCACACTTTCTCAGCTGCGTGTGCCATTAATCAGTCATGATCACGCGAAAACAGGTACAGTACCAAACAGTTCGGACATTATTTATTTGAAGTTTGAGAAAGAACGTACCACACACTGTACATGTGCGCCTTCCAGTCTCCATCGCTATGAGCAGGCCTATGCCGTAAGCTGGACAGCTGCCCTGCATGATCTGAAAAGGCACAGGTCCATGTTCGAGCGGTTTCGGGCGGTAAAGAAAGCCAAACGTTTGCAATGCCACACGCAATTGTGATTCATTAAGAAAATTCCGGACTAAAAAATAATATATATATAGGGCCATTCACAAATTATGCAATGCTAAATTTCCCCCAAATTAAGACAAACGCCCATGCCGTTTGTACACAATGGTGTAGGGGGCCCAATTGCATCATATCACAACGTGTCAATGCTATTTTTCAGGTGTGCCACAATCATACAAGGTCATGGCTTCAAGGGGGGGGGGAAATTGTAAGTTGAAATGTCAAGTTCCTGATTTTTTGTTCCTTGTCACAGTGTCACATAACCACAGGACATAGTTTAGCATGTGAACCATGACTTCTCTCCTTCAAAATTTATTCTATGATTAATTTGAATGGTGGACAAGCTGCCATACATGTATGATGTTTCGGGGCTTCTGATTTAAATCAAGCAGATGTGTGGTACATATAACCGCACACCTTGGGAAGTTACGTAGGTGTGCTTAGGCATGGAATGCACTTATTTAACTCGATCATGGTGACATTGTTCAAGTTTCAACTTGTTAATTTTCCTGAACTGACTGTGCATGTACCGCTATATTTTAAAAATGAAAACTGTCCTGTTCTCTTCTCCACTACAGAAGGAAATATTTACCACGCCAATTGTTAGAGACCTGATAGATACCCATGTTAGATCTGGGGTGTTGTAGCGTCCGTGAAAAGGAAGAAAAAAACAAAACTTTTTTATAAATGAATTTGAATTTTCAGAAATATCAAATGAAATTTATTTTTTCTAATGAAATGCCAATTCAGGGACTCCGAGAAAAAAAACGAAGATAGTGATACATGATATAGTTTGCCTTTGGGAGTGCTCAGCCATAAAATATGATACAGTGAGCTGCAGGTCTAACTTAGAGATCATTAAAATCTTCCATGGTGAAAGACAAGCCTCTGAATCCATCATATTAAACATCAGATGCACTACAACAATGGCATATTTTTTGCAAATAAGGCCTCTACAAAATTTCCTGGATGTAGGGCTTTCACAGCACATACTGTGGCAGGTAATACTACTCAGATTGTTAATCATTTATCAATATGAAAACAAGCAAAGTTGCATAGAGAGTTCCTCTATATGCAGATGTTCTCGTGTAAGCGGTAAAGTCAAGTCCATACATGTATCGTATAATCTTGGCATTTATGTAGTGGGAATGGAAATGCCATTATGTAGAGAACAAATATCAGGTTATGGCTTCTAAAACACGATCCACATGTACATGAACCAGTGTAAACACAATGCAATTTTTTTCTGTTTTCGTCTTTTAGCATATGAGAATGATGTATCTATCATTCTTGCTGCATCCAACAAAAAAGTAGAACTTGCACCAGCATGAATAATAATCTATACCTATACAGTACAACTCGGAAATAATTTAACTTAAAAGTATGCAACAAAAATGAGACAAAAACGTGCTGAAAATTTATCGTGTCCATAAATGAAATGTGCTTGAACGCATCTGAAAAAAAGAAATCGTATCTGATTTTTGTTCTGGGACAGTTTTTGTTCCTGTTTTTGACGCGCCAGATGTTAAATTATTTCTGAGCTGTACTGTGCCTGTATTTCTGCCTTGAGCTGATTCTACATACTACATGTATGTTGATGGCCATGAGTGAGTGGGTGATCATATTGTACGTTGCCAATTCTAGCTGGAGTGCAGCTTAAAGAAACAAAACCTTCACCTTCCAAAAAGAGCAAGTCCACTCCATACCGTACAGTTTTTCGGTATTACCGATGGCGAGATTGCGCCCAATCACTGGCACTGTTGTCATCTGTTGTTATGGTAACTGAGACATGCGACACCATCAGTGGCTTATGCAAGGCCAATAAACCCTTCATTAATATTAAAATTTACCAGGAATCCGCTCCGATTTGACCAGAGTCGTTCAACTACGTGTAGTAAATGACTCGGTGGGCGAGAATCAGGGCCATGCAAGTGTCATTATAGTCACGAAAATCGGTTTGGGAGCCCAAATTGTATAATACAAATTATTTTATATCCCCATAAGTATAAGCCCAAATCACAGGAAAGTGTAACAGCCCAAATTCTCCTGGATATTGCCCTGAGAATGTACATACATGTACATGTAAATTCAATATTTTTTTTAAATACAGTTATGTATAATAATAATGAGTATGAATTTGACATGTATTTCTACCATCAGAAAATACCTTTATGATGGCTTTTGGTAATATATAAATTATTTATGTTTGTTTTTATTTTGCAGGATATGGTATGTTTGCTTCAAAGCAATTTGAAAGGGGAGATTTTATATTGCAATACTGTGAAGACTTGATAAGTTTTAAAGAGGCTCAGGAGAGGGAGGAAGTATACTTTCGCAAAAATAAAAAAAATATTCCCACAGTGGTACATGTAGGCCTACTTTTTCCAGCATGGTGAAAAGACATACTGGTAAGTTTTAGTACACAGTTGTTTGTTTCTCGAGGCAGGAATAAAGCTGGCAGAGGGGGAATGCCAACATTTTCTTATAATAATGTATACGGTTTTCTGAGTCTTTAAACCAACCAGATCAGGATATGGGGTACGAATCAAATCACCTTTGTATGTGGTCTGTTGTCCATCTGTAAATTTTTCTTGTTAATGTTATTTCTCAGGTTCGGGGCTACTGAATGCATCTTTCCCAAGTTAAGGACACAAGTCCCCACTGGGGTCTAGTTGTGCAACATGCATTTTCCCGTTTGGTTGGTGAATCCAATAAGGCATTCAGTTCTGTTGCCATCTTGGATTACTACCACTATTTCGCGGGATCTTTACAGGGAATCTTTTGCAATTTTGGTGTAAATCTTCAATTTCAGCTAGCACCAGAGGCTGTTATCACTAGTTGTTTAAAGATTGCTGAAACAAATATACTAAACGTGGTACATGTACACAGGTTAACAGGACTCTTAGATCCTTGTTGTGGAACATACATTGTACAATATGGAAATAAAGTTACATGTACCACTTGTGAATATCATCTGCAGATCATCCACTCACCTGATAGAGATGGATAAATGTACAGTGAAACCTGTTTGATAAACCAATGGGCTCGAAATGGGATACGGCTGGAAGAGACGAAAACAGGCAAAGATTTGCCACTTCAATGCAGGTCATCTATGGATAGATTGTACATGACCTGCTAAATTGTAATATAATCAATATGGCTAATCTTGCTGATTGAATAATTGCAGGCCATCCTAAATTCTCTTAATTTTAACCCTGTAAACCGATACCACTGCTCAGGACCAAGAGTTTTTGTCGATTTTGAAAGGTTAGCAGCTAACAGAGGTTCAAAACAATGGATAATTAACATTTGTGACCGCGGCTAATGTTGACATATCAAGGTTTGTCAGTTTACACAAGTTTCACTCTACTGGGAAAATGTGTGCACCTACATGCGATAGCTATTATTATTAATTGCTTTTTATTTAATAGCCATGTAGTCACCTGTTTCGTCATTCCCCACACTGTATGTGCCTCCAGTACATATCATCTGAGAATCTATTGCAATGCAGACGTATTGCAAGAAATGTGGTGGTAACTTTATTTCTGTACTGTATATGCAGTTTTCAGCTTGATGGGATAATCCAATTTATATGGCTGAGAGTAGCCAAGGGTTATTACCACTAATTCTCAGGATATGTTTAGGGAACCTTTTTCATTTTGTATACAGGTTCCCTTGAGTCTTAGTCTTGTAGCAGTGAGCATGATCACCTTTTCACACTTGACAAGTGAATCCAAGATAGGCACTGGTGGCAAATCTTAAAGAGGATGTTACGGTTACTCGAGAAATTCTTCTTTTGTCGTTTTTCTGCGTGTGTCGCTTGGGATGTTCAAATTTCAGTTTCTTCAAAGAGCTGATAGATGGACGTTTTCATGTAATATACAAGCCGAATTGTCAGATACAGAAATATCTCAGACCTGTGATACCTTAAAATCAACTTACAGGTTGTCAAAGTTGTACCCCGGCTCATTTTGTGAAGTTTTTTTATGAAATTCTGGTAACATTTAGCTATAGCAAATATATGACACCTCAAACCAATTCAAACTTAGGCTTATGTGACTGATAGACTACCCATGTACAAAATATACAAAAATAATTTTGGTTTGAGGTGTCATATTTTTGTTATAATGATAAATGTTGACCAAAACCAGAGTAAAATTACGAAAATGACCAAACATGCCACCTTTGTCGCACTCTAAGTTAATTTTTAAATCTCTCATGTTGGAAATATTTCAGTATATGAAAATTGGGTATGTATACTACATGAAAAACACAAATAGCAGTTTCGAGGACGAAGTCGAAATTTCTGCATTCTAACCGTCACACCCTGAGGACATTTTCTCGCCTGACCACACACACTCTTTCTTGTTGATTTCACAGGAAAACTTGGAACAACCATCAACCAAATTAAAACCACCAGTCGATCAGAATCTGGTTTCATGGTGGACGAACGGCCATCCAGAAGAACAGAATACGGTACCTAAAAAAACCTGCGAGTCACACCCATGAATTGTTAAGATCTAATGGTTCATTCAAGCTTATCGAAATTGGGTCATCTTTGAGTCAATTTTACGGAATTATGACCTCTTCTGATCAGACTACCTTTATAGCCAATTGGTACTCATTGTCGACATCAACTGAATAGATTTGCCAAATTGATGATACATGTATGTTTTCTTGTCAACGATGCGACCAAGGAGAGCAGTGAATGTAATGCAAAAATGAAGAAGATATTTGTTGTGGAGGCCTTCATCTCATTCTCTTCGCTACAAGGAGATCAGATATGATTGCATGTTGTATATCTTTAATCTAAAATCTAAAAGATTAGAAATAAAACTGTGTATCAGTCTGTATTGCTAAAAGTTAGTTTTTGTATTAACATTTATATATACCCCAGAATATGTGTAAGAAGGAGACCTGTGATTAGAAGAATTTAGAATGACTGAATATCATTGTTTGATCTGGTCGCTTTTCCCCTGAGATATGAGATATCTGTATGCCATAGGTGATGACCGAAAAATCAAATCATTTATACATGTATGTAAGTGTGCTGTCAGTTCAACATGAATAATCTGACTTCTGTGTTGGATAAAGTGCAAACTGAATCATTCATAATTCTTAATCATGCTTCATAGCCATGCCACTTTCAACAAATTGCGTTTGTTTTTCCATCTGACACCTTTGAGTGATCTTAGCCAGCCTTTGTGTAATTCTCACACTCAACTTACCCTTAGTTTCATTGCGAGTATTTCACGTACCACCTCATTTTGACCCTCACATTAAAAAGTGGGCTGAAGTAATGATAACCGTGGAAGGCGGCTGTTACCACATGGTGAGATCAGAAGTGTTTATACACGTAGGGTCGACCATGCGTTCGGATGATGAGTGGGCTGAGACTACTAATGGTATATCTTCTGATTTAAGATTTCGCGCCTCAGGGATACTCGTAATTTTAGACACCTGAATAATCTGCCTTCCATATTACAGGATTTGTTGCATAAAGACATGTGAAATTATATATTTTTGGAAAGGGAATAACTCTGGCTTTCAGAAAATGTAAGAACTATGTGACAGTGTTTCCTGTGAAACAAAATTATCTAATTAAAATTTAATCTTTTTGTCAGAAAATAGCCTATTTTTTTAGGTCGTTTATTTCGGTGTATATTACTTGAACAAGAAAAGTGTGCCTCAGCTTTTCTGATTTCATTTTAGAAATTATTTTACACCATTTTACATTTGTTGTTTGTTGAAAATTTAGAGGGTCTATGATATATCAATATCTTTTGAATGAGGCAAAATATTATAAAACCCGAGGCACACTTTTCCTGTCTAAGGGATATACTTTAATACAATATGAAAATTATTAAATTTCCAGCATTCATACACAGAGAGAAATTAACGACCGAAAAGTACACTTCTATACTTTTTAGTGAAGTCTAAATCTTGCAATTTATTTTTAAAAGCTTTTGTTTCAGAAGTAATATTTTAGTTTTATGATGGTGTTTTTTATATGTACTTTAGAGCGCTTTGAGCTCACTGAAGTTGACTGGTGGTTGCGATGAATGTAAGTAATCGGTAGAATATGTAAAATGTATTATTGTTGTGATGTTGCAAGCATCAGTTTTAGATTCACAGATTACGTCTGGGACAGTTAGAATTAGGTTTCACCTGTCACTTCAGGAATTTGTCTGAACAGTGAAAATTCGTTTTTATTAGAATGTTTGAATGCAGTTTCATTGAATTTGATTTTTGCAGTTTTTCAAATGAACTATGTCTTAGTGCACCTTCTATCTTTAACTGAACTAACAGTAATGGAGTATATAACATTGTTTTAAAATGTTACCTTTGTCAACAGTTTCGGATGCTCCACAGCTCAAAATCTATGCGAAGTCAACACACGAACTATGGGTACCAACACTACAGGGCAGTGCTCTGCCAAGAACGGTAAAATGCTTGCTGAACCACAATTAGTTGTAACTGCTTCCCATTTGGTTTACACTTGAAGTACTTTCTTAATAAAAATCAGAGAAACTTGCTTCTTGTTATGCAGGCATGCCAGGTAGGAATGTATTTATTTTGCATTTAACTGGGCATTATAATTCACTGTGGATTTAAGCAAACCAGTTCCCTAAATTTGGTGTTTTTCTGCGTACATGTATGATTCCAGAGATGTAACTGTATCATTTAAAGTAAACATGAAAAAAAATATTTTAGATTGAAAAATGTCATTGAACATTGTATATCAGGAAACGCTTATGGCAGTCAACACTGTGCTGCAGGAGACGTTCACTTATTGTGTGTTTGTGTTCGTATGATTCATGATCTCTTACCATTGATATTTCTGTTACCATTTATATTTGGACTCTGTAACTTGCCTTCTGAAAATTACCTGAGAACTAGTGTTAACAAGAAAAGTTCACGGACGGACCACGGACGCCCGGGTGATTTGAATAGCCCCCCCCCCCCCCATCTGAAGATGGTGGGCTAAATAGTCCAGTATGCTACAAAAGCATTCAATGATGAATACTGGTGATTTGAAATGACAGACGTCTTTCCTTTTAGGGGATACAGCACACAACACGTTTTTATTTTCTTTGAAAGCAGTGCTGAGTTTGGACCTCCAATAGGACGTAATCCTAGCTCACTGCTTATGTATCCCAGTTTTAACATACATAGATCACATAGCTTGCATGTTTAATACACATGATTCACGTTACTTTCATTTCAACGCTATGTTTAATTGGCTTATTTTGTATTCAGTGAACTCTTGTCACAAATGTTGAGGAAACATGCATTTTGCCGAGGCAAAACTTGCATAGCTGTGGCGTTTTTTGTCTTAGATGATTTTTCTTGATATCCAGGGCTGCACATGTTTAGAAATGTTGTATTATTTTATTTGTTCTTCAGACTGTGAGCTTCAAGCACGCCCAGTTGAGTGATGATTATGATGAATGTAAGTAATGTACAAAAAGTTCTGACTGATCGAGGGTGTATATAGTATAACCGCAAACTTTACTACATAAATTTGAGTAAAAATCATTCCCCTCAGAACACAGTTATGAGAATGATATGATTGTCAAGTACTGCAAAGAATCTATCAGTGTGATGCAGTGGAAATTGCCAGTGACTCATTAAACATGCAAAAGTCACACTTACAAGGCAAATATTATATTTATGCAAAGTCAGGGTATACTGTAGTGATGGTCCTCTGAGATCTCTTGTCTGTCATGGAATTGAATGAACAGAACTAATAACACAAGGGGAATTGAACTGATTTTTCACCAGCTTTGAGCTGCAAGTGCTAAATCTTAAATGGAAAAAAACCTTAAAACCCTTTACTCTAGTCGGACTCTCCCCAATCCTTAAGGGACTGGGGCCCTGGCTATTTCAGATATCTGAATGTTTTCTCTCTAATATCACAGCATCCGTTGAATACAGACATGCAACATTATATATTTAAGGGCATGATGGTGCATTTTACTAAATATTTGTGTCAAAAAATTCCCCCATTTGTGAAAGAAAATATTGCCGTTATAATGCAATTTTTTACTAAAAAATAGCCTTTATTTTCTACTGCTTATTTTTCTGTAGATATAAACAATACATATTCCATATTTTGTACGGCACTAAAATACTATATGAATTATGATCTGTCAGATTCTTCCAATTCTGCCCTGAATCATCTTTATACCACTTTGAAGTTTACCTTTGTGAATAACGCCGGAAGGTCTAATTCAGCCGTTATTAAGTTTTGAGCTAGACAAAATTCCAAATAAATAAGGAACCATTTTTTGACTGATGTTATGTGGATTACAAAAAAACATTTCAAGAATCTTCCATACATACTAACAGAGTTATTACAGAAAAAAGTGGTCTAACTTATAGCAAATTCACACTGAGAAAACCGGCCAAGAACAGTACACTTTAAGTAGTGACAGTGTGTTCACACCTCTTGTTTATGGCATTTCATGTTTAAATCATCTGACTGGCTTACGTGTCCATTCTCAAACTAAATACATAAAAACTGCCATAACACAGGATGTATATGGAATATTTGAATAGTTTTTTTTACCAGGTGAGAGACCACTTGTTGATTGTTTGAACGGAGAATTAAAAGAAAATTGTCAAATTTTGACCAATTACCCAGGCCCCAGTACCTTAATTGGGATTGAAGCTTGCTTCTCACGCATGTGAACGTTGCATATATTTTACTGATTGTGTGAACTGACATAACCATCAGTATTTTTTCCATTTTTTTCTATCAGCACAAGATGGAATTTCAGCTACACATGGAGTTGACAATGATTTCTCAGGTAAAGTCTGTCAACAGGTAGCAGTATACTTTGTGACAAGAAAAATGCCTATACAAATTATTCTCGTTGCAGCTATAATAGGATACATGGATATACTATAATATATTAGGATACATGGATGCATTTTGAATGACATGATTTCAATATTGCCTTTGGTGATTAGACTTTACCAGGTCTTAAGCTATTTGTCTACTCCTAACACAGCTCTCGATGAAGTTTTCGGAAATGTGGAAACATGAACTACTAGGTATTCGGGCTAATCAGATGATTTCCTACGTTATTTTTCTTAACCGTTACCAGGCATTAAGCTTCTTGTAGGGTTTAACTCATTCAGTACAGCATGGCCCACCCTGAACCTCGCATCTGGTTCAGGCCTTGACTACCTGAGTGAACAAAAGTTACCCCAGTCAATCCAAAAGTATCTATTATTTTGTTTCGTTGTGTGTGTGTAATTTGCAAAAAAAAATAGTTAGCTTATTCTGACAATTTTATTCAAAATCTGAACAGTCCTTAATCTTCTATGGATTTTTCTGGCATTGGGGTTCTGAAGGGCCATCACCTGTCGTAATACACAATTTTCACACTTTCGCCATATTGAAATGAAGTCGAGACGACAAATTGCGTCGTAAGACGTGACGTTACAAAGGCATGACGTCAGAGGTGTGACGTTACAAAGGAACTACTCGTGCTGATAGTTCAGCTGACGTCATGGCTAAAAAAATCAATCACGTTACAATAGAATATACAAAACTATTGTTAAAACTAACCTTCCAAGGCCACAGGCTGCAAGAATTATTCATCTAAATTGAATCCTCGCCGTTTATTTCACTTGGGTGTACACTATGAATCGCCCACACTAACGTTTTATTCTATCCTTCATTCATCCTTACGGGACTTTCGACGTCTCGATGTCAACTAGCCTCTTTTTCAACGTGATATACACTAGCGCCACCCCAAGTATGAAAACAGTGTATTGTGCGTCGACGGTGCTCAGTCCTGGGCACATGGGTCAATGATACTGAATGAGTTAAGATTGTCAGTGCAACTTCTTCCACGGTTCTCAACAAATTGTTACAAAATTTGAGACATTTGACTCATGTATGCAGGTGTGCAAAATGTTGATGCATGAGATAATTAATTTTGTTAGTATCTTCCCGTGATTCATCTGGCCCATACATTTCTAGGGACTGACTATGGCAAATAACAATTGGTAAGGTAAATGCTGAGGCAAATTGCAAAGCTGTCAACAATTACGTGTTGAGGTGGAGGTCACCGTATACAGCGTGCTAGTGTCTGTTTTCCACATCCGCACAAGTCCGACCATCAATCAGATCGATGCCCGGACGCCGTTGACCATGTTTCGCTGCACTGGGGCTTATTGGTAATCACTCAATTAGCCAATCAGGCAACGAACTGGGGCTGCCATCCCGCTCAATGGGAGACGGCGTTTGATGCCGGGTCGGTTGGATCATTTGTCATGTGACTAGTTCGTATCCAAAATGGCGTCCAAGCAGCATCTGTCCGAACAAGTGATCTCTGGTGTTTATTGTTGGAGACCTAACACAGCATCAGACAAAGGCAATTGAGTTGTCGTTCCAAATTCACCTACCGTCAGACTGATACATGAGCGGAACTGCAGACCGAAACAGCGGTTTTCATTGGTCGACAAATTATTATTATTATTAGAGGCGGCTCTCGCTGACATGCTTCTGTACAAGATAACATGACCAACTTCTCCCAGAGATTTGTTTGATTTGCCTGGGATCGCACAGATGGTTTTTCCATGGCAGTTTGGGCTTTCTTGTTGTGTCATAGGGGGATGTATCTAATATCAAACAATGGGAATCGCCACCGCTGTGAGATAAAAGGAAAAAAGGCGGCCTGATGCAGCATCACAAAGACATTGAAGATGACAATGTTCTTCGTTTTATGGTACGAGACGTAATCTTCACAACGTTTTGCTGTCCTTTCTGTGGCATTTGGTCTAAAAAAATTGTCACGTCGCTTCAACATGTCACAGCGTCGTTTATACCTCTTACATACTTATTACTCTTACTTTCGTACTTCATATTAGCTTGTAAGCATAAACTGTTAATTGACTGTTATTTGTAAGTGGACAGTCATGTCAAAGTTTTGTCTTTATAGTAGACTGCCCAGACAGCGATATGTTATGTGGTTGTTACTTGCTTGTACCTGGAGTTAGGTTCAGACTTGTAAAGGCTGTTTTGACCAATTGTTATTGTTTCATTTTGCTGACATACCAGTCTGAGATTTCTATAAGGACAGTCTGGCCACCAGCTAGACAAGACATGATTCCAGGAATATAAATCAAACCCACTATTAAATTAACTAAATAACTGAGAGTGTTGCTGTGTCATCAAGGTGTTTATATTTGTATGTACAATACATGTATTAGTAAAATCGGCCCCTGACTGCATACCTAGGTCAATAGTACCACTACTATCAACTATTCTTGTAGACAAACTCATAAATGGCCTTTTTGAACAGGTCTTAACTGGAGTAAATTTCATTCCTTGAAAGCTTGAGAATGGAATAGATTTGAGTTACGGATCCCAGATCTTTCAAAGAGAAGTCAGATAGGGATCATAGGAGATTTGGTTTCAAAGATTGAGAATTTCCAATGTTGCTGTGATAAGTGATAAATTCAATATCCTAGATCCTTGTGTCTGGACATGTCTCTTTTTTTTTCTTATATCTAGCTACACGTACATGTACAAGGTCGAGTCGTTTTTGTGTCAGCAAAACTTTTATTAGCACCTGATGGTGGGCTATTCAAATCCCCAGGGCATTCTGCAAAAATAAGGCAGTGATCAAATTTCTCATATGTAAATACAAATATCTGATAAGCAAGCATGGTAGACGATAGTATGAATCAGTCGAGTTCATTATTTTCTCTCATGTTAAGTGGTTCCTGTGGTTTTAATGATTTAAACTGATGAAAATCTACTTCTCAGCCTGCACAGGCCTTCTCAGTGGCACAGATATAAATTACCCATCTCCAAGACAGGAAGAAGTTATTGCTAGCAAATGCACGCCTTAGATTAGAAACACAAAAACATGACAAAAAGACCTTGCAAAGATAGCATCATAGTGGGCGTCAATAGATCTGTCACGGATCTCTTGTTCCCTTTTGCTGCTTCTTGAAAAATGTAGGTCCGGAATTTGTGAGCCAATAAATAAAATAATGAATTTGTTAAGTTTTTAACTTTGAAGGTTGGAAATGAAATACGATGGTTATATAATTGCATTTTTTCATTTCTTTTGTTTTACCAGGGGTCCTCGCCACACATAGAAAATCGAAGTCCACAGCTTACCAGATGTTAACATTCCTGTTTATCAATCAAAGGAATCAGGAGGTAGATCCTACGATAAAAGACGTGCGTACTACTTATGTTCTCAGTTGGCTAGCAAGACGGCTAGGCACCTGAAACAGTTACACTCGGAAGAATCAGAGGTTACAAAAGTTCTTGCCATTGATTCTGAACGTATTCCGTTGTTAGGCAACTTCAACCATAATCTGAATGTGCTGAAATGCAAAACTGGTGAGCTACTCGTTAGCAGGAGACCATCTTATCATAAAGTAGTGGAAGGTTTTTTACCTTGTATTCACTGCTATGCATTTATTGATATTGGAGAGATCTGGCGTCATGTGTCCTCGTGTATATTCAACCAAGGATGTGAGGAATTGGATGAAGATGTACTGCAGGTAGCATCATGTGTTTTGGAAATATATTCAACAGGCCCTGCATAATAACGGCAATAAAACGACACAATCGTACGCTTCAGAGGTTACACTGTTATTGTGGCGGAAACGATGTATTTTTCTCACAATCTAGGAAACCAAGACGGTAAATCAGGGGAATACTATCTAGACGTAACGCTATGAAAAAATCGTGCGAAATGTTCGCCGATATTCTACAAGATCCCATAATAAGCCAATCACGACAAATTATGCCTTTTCACTTTGGCAGTGATTGACGTTTAGTTCATGCATATCATCTTCGCACGGCACGATCGTTTGATATTTCTACCACCTAACAACTTTCGGCAGGACTAAACCGTGCTTACCCTGTTGGTCCACGTGCTACCGTGTGTAATTTCCATGGGAGTGATTTTAAATTGTTTCACCCACCTGATTGGCTAACAAATGTTCTCGAAATTCGCACGGGATTTTTATAGGGTTGCAGTCAGATATAATATTCCGTGATATTATATGAATTTACTGAGATTGTTTTTCTCTGTGATACGAGTTTATTTTCCAGAAGAGAGTGTTTCCAATCCATTTTGTCGCTTCTGTGGCCATTAGTGAAAACAAAAAGATCCTAAAAAGATCCTGTTCACTGCACATTCAGCCTTTTCAAATTTATTCAATCAGCTTACAGAAAATTATATTTCAAGATTATCACACAAGTAATATTATTCTGTTTTCAGATTCATCACAACCTTTTGCCTCATTTATGAATATTTCATGTACTGCCTCCGAGATGCTGCCTTCTGCAGTACCAACAAATCAACATGCACCAGATTACCGGATGCATTTCACAGCAAGCTCACAAAAGCCGATGAGACCAGAATTCTACAGTCTTTTCCCTCACAAGACACTCCGCTTCGCTGCTTAATTTATACTATTGCGTTCGAAGTAGGAATACAGATTGAAGATGTGAGGGTTGTGATCCATTGGGGTGTCAGCACAAATGCGCTTAGATATTCTCAGGAAATTGGACGTTGCGCTGGGGATGGAGAATGGGGGGAGGCCATAGCGTATTCTAACATCTTTGTCGAAGGCGGAAAACTTGAAAGTTGTTTGCAAAGAAATAGTTTCAACCCAAACCAAGAGTCCTCGACAGGAAGTACTAAAACTGCTCCTAATGAAGGGAATGGATGAAACGAAATTTAGGAAACTTGATGAGAGGAGAAATTGTGAAATGCCTTGTTCTGGTTGCTGCTGTTCGATGTGTGAATGTTGTTCTCTTTGTAAGCAAAGCTGCAAGTGTGGGAGCCAATGTTATTCTCCAGCAGATTGTGAATCTATTAGCAAAAGAGAAGGCTTTACCCATGAACAAAGTAAATGAACACATCCTATATTGAGTATCTTCATACAAGGCAAATGCGCAACATTTCCAAAATATATGACATTTTTAAAACGTGAAAAAAGTTTTAAACAAACTTCCCTTGCGTGATTAGAGTTTGGGAAACACACTCATTCAAACTTAGCTTTCTAGTCAAATCATGTGTTACATTAATGCCATTCACATTTCGACCTGTGATTTTCGGAAGTCAGTGGGTCGGGGTCAGTCCTGTGTCAGAGACCATCATAAGGGTGAATTGTTCCATAGGTCCAGCTTAACACTCCGTTATTGTGATATCACGTTCACAATACACATGAGCCGAAAGGAACGTTGACCTCCGTTGGTATGGGCCATGGCTGGTAAATTGGATGTCTGACTTGAGAGAGAGAGAATTAAGGTTTAATGTCGCGTTCAGCAATATAGAACTCAAGTCAATAAGTTAGTAATCCAATGCATCAAAACATACATGTACAAGATAACATGCCCAACTTCTCCCAGAAATTTGTTCGATCTGCCTGGGATCACACAGATGGTTTTTCCATGGCAGTTTCGGCTTTCTTGCTGTGTCATAGGGGGATGTTTCTAATATCAAACAATGGGAATCGCCACCGCTGTGAGATAAAAGGAAAAAAGGCGGCCTGATGCAGCATCACAAAGACATTGAAGATGACAATGCTCTTCGTTTTATGGTACGAGACGTAATCTTCGCAACGTTTTGCCGTCCTCTCTGTGGCATTTGGTCTAAAAAAATTGCCACATCGCTTCAGCATGTCACAGCGTCGTTTATACCTCTTACATACTTATTACTCTTACTTTCGTCCTTCATATCAGCTTGTAAGCATAACCTGTTAATTGATTGTTATTTGTAAGTATTTGTAAGTCACAGTTTTGTCTTTATAGTAGACTGCTCAGGCAGCTATGTTATGTGGTTGTTACTTGCTTGTGCCTGGAGTTAGGTTCAGACTTGTAAGGGCTGTTTTGACCAATTGTTATTGTTTCATTTTGCTGACATACCAGTCTGAGATTTCCTTAAGGACAGTCTGGCCACCAGCTAGACAAGACACGATTCCAGGAATATAAATCAAACCCACTATTAAATTAACTAAATAACTGAGTGTGTTGCTGTGTCATCAATGTGTTTATATTTATATGTACAATACATGTATTAGTAAAATCAGCCCCTGACTGCATACCTAGGTCAATAGTACCACTACTATCAACTATTCTTGTAGACAAACTCATAAATGGCCTTTTTGAACAGGTCTTAACTGGAGTAAATTTCATTCCTTGAAAGCTTGAGAATGGAATAGATTTGAGTTACGGATCCCAGATCTTTCAAAGAGAAGTCAGATAGGGATCATAGGAGATTTGGTTTCAAAGATTGAGAATTTCCAATGTTGCTGTGATAAGTGATAAATTCAATATCCTAGATCCTTGTGTCTGGACATGTCTCTTTTTTTTTCTTATATCTAGCTACACGTACATGTACAAGGTCGAGTCGTTTTTGTGTCAGCAAAACTTTTATTAGCACCTGATGGTGGGCTATTCAAATCCCCAGGGCATTCTACAAAAATAAGGCAGTGATCAAATTTCTCATATGTAAATACAAATATCTGATAAGCAAGCATGGTAGACGATAGTATGAATCAGTCGAGTTCATTATTTTCTCTCATGTTAAGTGGTTCCTGTGGTTTTAATGATTTAAACTGATGAAAATCTACTTCTCAGCCTGCACAGGCCTTCTCAGTGGCACAGATATAAATTACCCATCTCCAAGACAGGAAGAAGTTATTGCTAGCAAATGCACGCCTTAGATTAGAAACACAAAAACATGAGAAAAAGACCTTGCAAAGATAGCATCATAGTGGGCGTCAATAGATCTGTCACGGATCTCTTGTTCCCTTTTGCTGCTTCTTGAAAAATGTAGGTCCGGAATTTGTGAGCCAATAAATAAAATAATGGCCTTACATTTGTTGAATTTGTTACGTTTTTAACTTTGAAGGTTGGAAATGAAATACGATGGTTATATAATTGCATTTTTTCATTTCTTTTGTTTTACCAGAGGTCCTCGCCACACATAGAAAATCGAAGTCCACAGCTTACCAGATGTTAACATTCCTGTTTATCAATCAAAGGAATCAAGAAGTAGATCCTACGATAAAAGACGTGCGTACTACTTATGCTCTCAGTTGGTTAGCAAGATGGCTAGGCACCTGAAACAGATACACTCGGAAGAATCAGAGGTTGCAAAAGTTCTTGCCATTGATTCTGAACGTATTCCGTCGTTAGGCAACTTCACCCATAATCTGAACGTGTTGAAATGCAAAACTGGTGAGCTACTCGTTAGCAGGAGACCATCTTATCATAAAGTAGTGGAAGGTTTTTTACCTTGTATTCACTGCTATGCATTTATTGATATTGGAGAGATCTGGCGTCATGTGTCCTCGTGTATATTCAACTAAGGATGTGAGGAATTGGATGAAGATGTACTGCAGGTAGCACCATGTGTTTTGGAAAGATATTCAACAGGCCCTGCATAATAACGGCAATAAAACGACACAATCGACGGCTTCTGAGGTTGAACTGTTATTGTGGCGGAAACGATGTATTTTTCTCTCAATCTAGGAAAACCAAGATGGTAAATCAGGGGAATACCATCTAGACGTAACGCTATGAAAAAATTGTGCGAAACGTTCGCCGATATTCTACGAGATGATATCCCATAATAAGCCAGTCACGGCAAGTTAAGCCTTTCCACTTTGGCAGTGATTGACGTTTAGTTCATGCATATCATCTTCGCACGGCACGATCGTTTGATATTTTCTTTCGGCGGGACTAAACCGTTTGATGTTCACGCTCAGTCTGGAAACGATGCCATATTTGGATACTGTTTTCCGATAATGCTTACCCTGTTGGTCCACGTGCTACCGTGTGTAATTTCCATGGGAGTGATTTCAAATTGTTTCACCCACCTGATTGGCTAACAAATGTTCTCGAAATTCGCACGGGATTTATATAGGGTTGCAGTCAGATATAATATTCCGTGATATTATTTGAGTTTACTGAGATTGTTTTTCTCTGTGATACGAGTTTATTTTCCAGAAGAGAGTGTTTTCAATCCATTTTGTCGCTTCTGTGGCCATTAATGAAAACAAAAAGGTCATAAAAAGATCCTAAAAAATACTAAAAAGATCCTATTCACTGCACAATCAGCCTTATCAAATTTATCCAATCAGCTTGCAGAAAATTTTATTTCAAGATTATTACACAAGTAATATTATTCTGTTTTCAGATTCATCACAACCGTTGGCCTCATTTATGAATATTTCATGTACTGCCTCCGAGATGCTGCCGTCTGCAGTACCACCAAATCCACACGCACCAGATTACTGGATGTATTTCACAGCAAGATCACAAAAGCAGATGAGACCAGAATTCTACAGTCTTTTCCCTCACAAGACACTCCGCTTCGTTGCTTAATTTGTACTATTGCGTTCGGAGTGGGGATACAGATTGAAGTTGTGAGGGTTGTGATCCATTGGGGTATCAGTACAAATGCGGTTAGATATTGACAGGAAATTGGACGTTGCGGTAGGGATGGAGAAAGGGGGAAGGCAATAACGTATGCTACTCTTAACATCTATGTCGAAGGCGGAAAACTTGAAAGTTGTTTGCAAAGAAATAGCTTCAACCAAAACCAAGTGTCTTCGACAGGGAGTACTAAAACTGCTCCTAATGAAGGGAATGGATGAAAGGGAGGAGAAACAGTGAACTGTCTTGTTCTGATTGCTGCTGTTCGATGTGTGAATGTTGTTCTCTTTGTAAGCAAAGATGCAAATGTGGGGCCAAGATTATTCTCCAGCAGATTGTGAATCTATTAGCAAAAGAGAAGGCTTTACTCATGAACAAAGTAAATGAACACATCCTATATTGAGTATCTTCATACAAGGCAAATGCGCAACATTTGCAAAACATATGACACTTTTCAAACGTGAAAACAGTTATAAAAAAAAATCCTTGCATGATTAGAATTTGTGAAACACACATTGAAACTTACCTTTCTAGTCAAATCATGTGTTACATTAATGCCATTCACATTTCGAACTGTGATCTTCGGAAGTCAGTGGGTTGGGGTCAGTCCTGTGTCAGAGACCATCATAAGGAATAATTCTTCTATAGGTCCAGCTTAACATTCCGTTATTGTGATATCACGTTCACAATAAACATGAGACGAAAGAAGAGTATTTCCAAAGGAACGTTGACCTCCGTGTGTATGGGCCATGGCTGACAAATTTGGATGTCTGACTTGAGAGAGAGAATTAAGGTTTAATGTCGCGTTCAGCAATATTTCAGCAATATAGCGACGGCCGAACAAAATTCTAAGTACTCAAGTCAATAAGTTAGTAATCCAATACATTAAAACATACACACATTAACACTTATGCAACAAACCGATTTCTCTCAAATAACCCAAGATGCAGTCCTCCCTCAACCGACTAAAAAGATCTTCCAAAGTAGTCGCTCGATAAAAGAATATTTCACAATCTTAAAATCTATGCAGTCGATAAGGATATGTTCCACCGTGAGATCTTCGTGGCATCGAATACACCGACTTGACATCCCTCTTGGGCCATGTGTAGTGTTGGTTCACAGATTTGATGATGAAAATTCGATAGGTGAAAGACAAATTAAATGTCTTCAAGACACAAGAGAAATACAGTTCACGTCATCATGAACTGCATGTTCATATGGTATCAAAAAATATTCCAATCAAGACCATTTAATCTTTTTGCAAACTTGTATCCAAAATTCAATTATTTTTTCCTTCACTGTAAACAACCCCAGAATACAAAGGCATTTGGTTGGTTGGGGGGGGGGGGAAACATGAAAAGACACCCCGTCAGCGCGGCGTCTTACTCCACTGAGCCAACCAAAAGTCCTCTATCATTAATGTTCCCTTCAAAGTACTATGAAGCGTTCTCATGACTGGTTGGCACTAGAGTTACTTCAAGCCTGTTAGATCCTTCAGGCGACATATCCAAATATAGGATAGGATTTAATTTGGCATCTCTGCCACGTCATCTCTGCCACTTCCCGAGCTAAGCAGATAGGATTTAATTTTAATTAGATTGAACAGCCTCACACGTTATAGGCAAAATCAAAACTTAGTTAAAACCTGTTGCATTGTACGGCTGTGTTATCTTGCCGCCAGGTATTTGTGGATCCCTCTTCTGTCCATTTTTGTAAATATCAGGTCAGTCTCGGTAAATTAAGATATACATATATGTGATTAATTGGAGCGATATGCAAGAGGTGAGACAAATTGACGTCTGGCGACTAAAAAGCAACCATATGATTCAACCACAAGCTTTTCTCGGCACCTCACATTTAGACCTCAGACCCGATAATACGGTGGACTCTCACACGTAGTCTTAGTATCTCAGCAACGCAGATTTCCATGTTAAGACTATGAAGTATCCACACGGTCTCTAGCACCGACTTAAGCGGAATTAGATACGTTAGCTCGGGCGCTGTGATGACAGATCAGCTCAAACAAATAACTCTGATGTTAATGAATGAGCATCGTGAACGTCTGAATGAGTAAACGTCTCAACATGGGGTAAACCTGGAAAATGCAAGAACACCCTGAAAAACTAACTTGTAAAGCCCGACGTCGTACGGCTAAATTTCCCACCAAAACAATAAACCTACACATATTTGTCGAATGCCATGTACAGAGGGTGGGCCTCGGACACTAACAGTCCACCAGCAGAAACCTACCATATACAGATAATAAATTGGAGTGATATGCAGAAAGGCGGGGAAAATTGACGACGTCTGGCAACCAAAGAGCAACCACATGACGCAACAGGAAAGCTTCACTCGGCACCTCACATTCAGACCCGAGAATGCGGTGGATTCTCGAACGTGCCGAAGTATCTCGGCCGCGCTTTTCAGCTGTTCATGTGGAGACTACGAAGTATCCTTCCGGCCCCTATAACATTTCTGTTTACCGAGATATCAGACCACCTTAAGACGATCGCCATTTCGATTCTACCAATACTTCATTGCAAACAAGATTGAGCTAACAATCTCCAGCAATAAAGTCGTTTCTTATTCATTACAATTAATGTTTCCTCACTACCCCTTGCTGTGATTGTATCAAAGTTACATATACCCATGCAAAATTCATTATATACCAAGTTTCCACAATGGAACTTCGAGTGGACAAGAGACATGAGGAATTCCAACTAACCCCGATTTTTGTGGGGCATCTCAATCAAATTTTGTTTTTCTGTCTTATTTCATGCCAGGTTTTTAGTTTGTCACCAACAAAATCATATTAATTTACTTCTGTAAACATTTGGTTCAAATGAAACCTTTTGAAACACTCTCCAGCGTAACAATATATAGAAATAAAGAAAGAAAAAACAGAACAAGGCGCGATAATCAGAAACAAATAAAGGAAAAATACAATGTCTAGATTCATGACGTCATAGTGAAGAAATAAAGCAGTTACCGGAAGTCTGATTACTCTATCTTTCAGGTCAATATCTATCCAAAAGCAAAGCGTGGAGTATTTCAGTATGATAAACCGCGAACTAAAGAAAATATGGGACGGTAGTCACCCCTTCCCCTATTCGGTTTTAATGGTGTCATGACCGGAAAACGTCTATATGAATGCATGCTGAGGTCAAGCGGGACTTAGTAGATAGACGTATCTGGTCTAGAATTAAACGGGAGATATATATCTTTCAAGATTATGTCAAATATCATCAAGAGGGGATTACTGTGAAAGAAAGAGAGAAAATCGGAGAAAATATTCCCCAAAACTCATGAGAGAAAGGCTCCGCGAGCTTATGACGTCACCATGACGTGACCAAATTAGGTAGAGAAATTCGGATTGTTGTATCTGAAAGGTCGTTATTCGGAGGTAATTTGTGTAAGTCTCAGATCGCAAAGCGCAGAGGTAATAAACATATGACGGCTGAATTACCCCTACCCCCATTCCGATTTTAAAACCAGTCAGCATCAAATAATTGCATGTGGCAACCTTACGCACCACCGTAGACATCAGGTATTTAATTGACCGGGAGATGTTGATCTTCCAGAAAAAGAAGTCAAACAAGATCTACGCGGGGGGTGCAACGGAATGACTTGTTCTCGCGAGTGACTCCCGGACTATGGTAGCCGACAGGTTTTAGTTTTGGAACTAAAGATAGTAGCACATGCTATTCTCTCACCATCTTTAGAACCATCTGTATAAATAGCCTGATGCGATCTATATTTCTCTCTCAGTAGACCAGTATACAAGGGCTGTTTCGTGTCTGCCTTTTTGTCCCCCGCCACAACGCGGCCGGGGGACTTTAAAATGGTTCTTGCTTCCATGTGTCCGTGCATGTCTGTTCGAATGATTACTTCCTAACGTTTTGTTGGATTCTTCCGAAATTCGGCATACACATTCCCTGCGACAAGACGCCAGTCGGTATCGCATTTCATTAACATCTGCCTGAAGGTGGCGCCACTGGGTCAAAATGGTTCTTGCTTCTATGTGTCCGTGCATGTCCGTGGATGTCCGTGCATGTCTGTTCGAATGATTACTTCCTAACGCTTTGTTGGATTCTTCCGAAATTCGGCATACGACTTCCTTGCGACAAGACACCAGTCGGTATCACATTTCAGCAACATCTGCCTGAAGGTGGCGCCACTGGGTCAAAATGAACCTTGCTTCTTTGTGTCCGTGGATGTCATTTACAAGCGATAACTTCCAAACGCTTTCTTGGATTCTTCCGAAATTTGGCATACGCATTCCTTATGAGAAGACGCAGTTGCGTACTGGATTTCAGTAACATTTGCCTGAAGGTGGCGCCACTGAGTTTCGCTTCTTCATGTCCGTTCCAGTTAAAATGGGTCTTGCTCTCTTTGTGTCTGTGTCTGTTCAAATCCTTCACAGGCGATAACTTCCAAAAGATTTGTCGGATTCCTTCGAAATTTAGCATATACACTCCTTGTGACCAGACATGGATTGGTATTGCGTTTCAGCAAGATCCACCTGAAGGTGGCGCCACTGGGTCTTGTTCCAATCTTCTGTTCATGTCCGTGGTTTCCATTCAAATTCTTCACAAGCGATAATTTCCAAATGCTTTGTCTAATAATTAGGCATCCCTAAATGTGTTTGTCATTTGTTCTTCTTTCTTCCGCTTCTCGCTGTTTTGAATTTCATGTCGCTTTAAATGAGGGACACCATTTTCTTAAATTTGCTGTCCAGTCCTTCTATTCCACATCATATGATTTACACTAAAGCTTTTGCAGGAACCATATTTTTTTTCAGAAGTATAATATGAAATAACTGGCGGGGATTACCGAACCCGTGTTAGTTTTGAATTTTGTGTCGCCTTAAATGAAGGACATTTCCTTCAACTTTGCTATGAAATCATTCTATTCCACATCATATGATTTACCCTAAAGCTTTTGCATGAACCATATTATATTTCAGAAGTATAATATGAAATAACTGGCGGGGAAATCCCTCGCAGTACCGAACCCCTGGTTTTTGAATTTCGTGTCATCTTAAATGAAGGACAACATTTTCTTCAATTTTGCTATCAAATAATTGTATCTCACATCATATGATTTACCCTAAAGCTTCTGCAGGAACCATTTGTGTCCACAGTGTAACTTTCTATATTAATTACAACTGAGTTCCTAAAGTTTGGGTGCACACTGTGCATATGATCAATTTGCTGAATTGAATTGAATTCCACCTTGTGGTTTTTACTCCTCGGCCATTTTGGCCTCGGGGTATTGTCGTCGCCATGTACGTCCGTCCGTCTGTATGTCCGTCCGTTAACGCATTTTAGGCAAAACCGCTCAAGACACAACCACCAAATTTTCAACACTTATTTATCTAGTGCTGAGTCAGACGCCTATCGAAAGTTGGTCCTTTCGGCCCATATTTTACAGAGTTATGCCCCTTTACAGATATATTAATTTCTATTTCTGTCCTATATGCCTGAATGTGATCAACTATATCTGCAGACCTGTGTTCGATATAGCTACTTTATTTTGGAAACTTATTTATATTGTTGTATTCTACAAGCCAACAAAGGATTACTCGCCTCGGTTTATGGAGTTATGCCCCTTAAGGATGTAATAATCTCCGATTTTGTTATCTGTAGCTGAATGCATTGTACAAGTTATATCTGCAGATCCGTGTTCGGTACAGCTTATTCGTCAAGGTTCTTATTTTACAGAGTACTAAGTTAGACGCCCATCAAAAGTGGCTCCCGTCGGCCCATATTTTACAGAGTTATGCCCCTTTACAGATATATTAATTTCTATTTCTGTCCTCTATGCCTGAATATAACCAACTATATCCTCAGAACTGTGTTCGGTATAGCTACTATATTATGGACAACTATTTATATTGTTGTATTCTGCAAGCCAACAAAGGATTATTCGCCTCGGCTTATGGAGTTATGCCCCTTTCGGATGTAGTAATCTCCAATTTTGTTACCTGTAGTTGAATGTACAAGTTATATCTGCAGATCCGTGTTCGGTACAGCTTAATTGTCTCAGTTCTTATTTTACAGAGTTATGCCCCTTTTTACCATTCAGCCAATTTGGCCTTGGAGTATTGTCATGGTGTACGTCTGTCCGTTAATCTGTTACTGATTTTAGCGAAAACCGCTCGCGATAGGTTTCAGCCGCCAAATTTCGACCACTAAATTACTTGTAGTCATGATGCCCATCTAAAATGACACACCGGTACAAATTCAGCAGTGAAGTTGGAGTAAACAGCACACTTAATGTAATACCACTTAGCATGGGTAGTTCTATACTCCATACACTGATCCATACACTGCAAATTGTAAATTACTTTTAGCTTGATCATCCCACAAAGAACTATCTCTTCCCCAATTCACACTACAGATGGGTCTCATTCACTTGGGGAAAGCCGGGGGGTTTTGATTAGATCAATCTCATGTTCGGACTGTGATAGATGATGGCATGCAGTTGTCAGTGTGGTTGTTTCATGTACAGGGAGCTTTCTATGGCTTTCATGTCAGCACACCTACCACTACCCTCAAGAAGAGCACGTCCCCATCCCCATCCCCAGGGCGCCGAGCCGCACCCTCTATCTCCCAAACTAGCCCTCACCCGACCCTCATATATTGTGTTTGAGAATATATATCTCCAATATATTTTGGCAGAAGCTGAAATTTGTGTGTTGTTTGCAATATTGGGATAATATTGGGATAATTGCAACCCCAAAAGGTTTCAATTTATCAAGCACAGCCCATGTTTTTGTATTTGGTAAATGGATCCCTTGTCTATAGATTTTTGCTCGGAATTGTTTTTCGTGCCAATCCGCTTCTGGGTGGCGCCACCTTCGGCCAAGTTAAATTGCATCTCCAGACAATAACTTTTGAAAACCTTAAGGATTCTTTCCAAATTTGGTGTGGTGGTACCTTATCTCAAGATCTGGCTTGGGAATGTTTTTTCATGTTGATAGGGGGATCACCTGAAAGCTACATGTAAGTTAAGTGTTTCCAGACAATAACTTTTAAAAACCTGAACCGATTCATTCCAAATTTGGTGTGTAGGTACCTCGCCTGAATTTCTTGTTTGGTATTGTTTTTCATGCCGATCCACATATAGGTGGTGCCACCTGGGGGTAAATTTAAAATTATGTTTCCGGACAATAACTGTTTAATACTTGAATGAATTCTTTCCAAGTTTGGTATACATGTACCTTACCTGAAGGTTTCACTTAGTATTGTTTTTCTTGACGATCTGCTCATAGGTGGCACCACCTGTAGGCCAAGTTAACATTTTCTATTTCCAATGTCAAGGGATCTTGCCTCAAGATCTCGGTTGGGATTATTTTTTATGCCCATCTGCCTACACATGGCGCTACCTGAGGGCAAAGGTAAAATTGCATTTCCGGACAGTAACTGTTGGACCTTAATGGATTCTTTTAAATTTGGTATGTGGATCCTCAAGTTATGTTATGGGGCCATGTTAATGATGTTTTTCCTAAGTTTTACATTTTTACTTTCTTCACAAATAATGAATGTTTCCTTTACTAAAGATGCAAAAGGTATGCCTCCAATCGTATTCGATCGACTGTACCTAGTTGCATATGCATTCCTTGTGACAAGATGTTCATTGGTATTGCATTTCAGAAAGATCTGCCTGTAGGTGGCGCCACTAGGGTTCTTTCCGTTCTTTTGTGCTGCAAGCAATAACTTTTAAACGCTTTGAAATGTTGCTCGAAATTTGGTTTCCGGGCAATAACTTGAGAACTGCTCATCAAATTCTTCCCAAATTAGGCATGCATATACATTGTACCTTGCCATGAGATGTTGTTTGGGAGTGCGTTATCCACTTCTGCTCAGAAAGTGACGCCACCTGATGACAAAATCTGAAATTTGTTTTTGGCCAATAACTTGAGAACGGCATGCTCATCGGATTCTTCTCAAATTTAGCTTGCATGTACCATGCCAGGAGATGTTGCATGGGATTGCCTTTCACTCACTTGCACTTACAGGTGGCGCCACCTGGTGGCAAAACCCCAAATTTGTCTCAGGGTAATACCATGACCTAAGATGTCGCTTGAGATTGCATTTCGCCCACTTGCGCCTATAGGTGGCGCCACCAGGTGTTAAAATCAAAATTTGTTTTCAGCTATTAACTTGAGAACTGCTCATCGGAATCTCCTCAAATTTAGCATGCATGTATCATGCCAGGAGATGTTGCGTGGGATTGCGTTTCGCTCACTTTTACTTACAGGTGGTGCCACTTGGTGGGGAAATACCAGATTTGTTTCCGGGTAATAACTTGAGAACCGTTCGTCAGATTCTTGTTAAATCTGGTATGAATATATCATGAGATATGATGTCGCTCGGGATTGCGTTTCGCCCACTTGTGCTTACAGGTAGCACCACCTCGTGTCAAATCTAAATTTGATTTCGCTCATCACATTTTTCTCCAATTTGGTATGCAGATACCATGCCATGATATGTCCCTTGAGATTGTATTTCACCTGCTTCTGCATACTGGTGGCGAGACCTGGTGGAAAAATCTGAAATTTGTTTCTGGCAATAATTTGACAACTGCTCATCGGATTCTTCTCAAATTTGGTATTCATGTGCCATAAGATGTCACTTGGGATTGTGTTTCACACACTTGTGCATACAAATCTAAATTTAGATTCCGGGCAATAACCCCTCTTCAGATTCTTCCCGAAGTTTGTATGCTGATACACCATGTCATGAGATGATCCTTGGGGTTGCATTTCGCCCACTTGCACCTACAGGTGGTGACACCTGGTGGCAAATTTAAAATTTGGTTTCCAGACAATAGGTTGAGGATGCTTTCAGCTTCTCGTCAAATTTGGTTTTCAGATAATATGCCTTGAGATGTCACTTGGGGTTGCTTCTCGGTTACATAATTTCCATGCTTCATTGCATGGAAGCTAATTTACAGCAGCAAAAAAATGTTCAGTCAACCATTCTGAGTTGATTTTAAAACTTGGGAAGGCAGAAAGACCCTTCCGCATCCAGCGCCTATGAAGTATAGCAGTTGCCTCCCTCATGTATATCCTCTCGAGACCAACAATGCTAAAAAATATTGCTGCCATTTCGGCGGGGGACTTAGCATCCTCTGGCTGCTTGTTCTATTTCGTTAGAGAAATATCTACTTCTGGTTGAGCTAACTGCCATGGTGGAATTGGTAAGAGCTGGTTAGGCCAAATTTCACTAAGCTTAATATCAGCTGCTGCCATGTGTGGTTTTATACGAATTCCAAGAGGTGGAATAATGGAGGGTTTCTTCAAACTGAGGTTTGATAACAGTTATATGCAGGATTCGAGTGATTTGATCGCAATTTTGTGATATATTGCTGTGATAGTATAATTCATCGAAGTTCTAAAGGAAATTCATCTGCTTCGACATAAATTACAAGCGTCTAGTCCGTCATTCATAATCCAGCCGTCGTCCATTAGAGAATATCCGCGTCCATAATCCAAAGACCTATTCCATTTTCCACATAACAGTATTAGCACCAAATTCAAAAAGACAATCATAGTATACATAAACATAGGCTTGTTTCTGCAAGAAAGCGAGTCCGGTAACCGTGATTTTTAATGATGCCGGCGGGCATCATGATGTTCCGAAATATCAAATCCAGTAATAACTGATCAGTATTCTTAATCCATAATATTCGTTATAGAGTCGTCAATCTAAAAAAGATGTATCTCGAAGTCACGGCTTTGATTCTTGACCCTGTTCCTATATCAGCGACGTCACCACCATAAGGGATCTTGAGTACATGTGGTTCATGCATTTGATCCGGGGTTGGCAAGATTGGCACGAAGTTACAAGCATGGCGCCATAGATCTTGCACGCTACGCTCGTATTTTGCTATCAGCATGCGATATGTATCGCCAAATTTGAGAAACTTTAGTGGAGGCGCTTGGTGGTGTAGCCCTGTTTTATAAGTTTCTGCAACAATGTTTTGTGACGTTGATTAAAATCGTCACATTTAACACAGGATCTAGCAAATGCTACTAGGCGTGATATGTATACGCCATATGCAGGTCCCACTGGAATATTACTGTCCAGAAAGGGATAGTTTACGATGTCGAAAGTGTAATCATCTCTTTTGTCATACAATCGACGAGAGAGAAGGCCCGCTTCCTTTTTATAGAGATAGAGATCCTAAGAAACGAATAAGATGTGCCTGTAGGGCTATCTGTAGTTTCCTTCAAATCAGTGAAGGTGGATATATATCTTCACTGCGTCATTTATATAGCGATTATCCACAGCGAGAAGATCGTCTATATAGCGTTTGGTGAATGAGAAGGAACGGGCTTTGAATGGATCGGTTTTTGAAAGCGCCTGCATATAGTCATATTCATAAGAGAACAGATACAGGTCGGCCAACAGGGGTGCTTTCTTTAGGGGATGTTCTGAACCCTCCAAGTCTTAGTCCTCGATGGAGAATAGGATCTATCTTTAGTAAGTTTGACTTGCTTGCACCGTTGTAAACAATAGAGTCATAATCAAGTTTGGAACGAACAAGTGATCGATATAAATGCAGAAGTGTTTGCTGATCTCCTTCCCACTTATAGTTGGCAACTACGTTCAACAAATCAAGAGCATTCGTGCACTTAGCTTTCAAGCAATTTATATGCGATTTGAATGTTAGTCGGTGGTCAAACAACATTCCTAAGAATTTGATCTCTTTTACCACTTAGATCGCAGTTCCATCTAATGTTAGTACTGGAACTTTGTCCTGGAAATACTTTCGGCAAAACTGTATACAATTTGTCTTAGCTCTGGAGAATTTGAAGCCATTTTCTAGACACCATTTCTGAATTCTATTCAGACAAAGTTGTAATGTTCTCTCAATATTTTGTATACATTTTCTACTGCACGAAATGTTGAAATCATATAGAAAGAGTGAACCATCAATTGATTTATTCAAAACTTCCGCCAAGCTATTGATCTTGATACTTAACAGAGTGGCAGACAAAATACTGCCTTGTGGGACTCTTTGATATTGGTCTTTTATTTTGTAAACTCAAATGGTTAACTTTTAGCTATCGTTTAAAATTTCAAGAATCTGTTTTAGTGTATAAAGCTTTTAATGATCTTGCTCCATCTTATTTGACCAATATTTTAGAAAAATCTAACTGTACCAGGATTACTTCCTATGGTAGGACTACTTTAAGGATCCCTTTTAGTCGTACGAATTTACATCAAACTTCTTTTAGTATATCTAGTGCCAAACTATGGAACGATCTACCAGTCGACATCCGTCAATGTCAAACTTTAACTTGTTTTAAGCGTAAATGTGCACAGTTTTACATGGATTATTTACTCTCTCAGACTAATTATTCCATATATATTTATATATACATTTTTTTATCTTCATCTCATCCCTATATAATATACACAATTTCTTAATTGACATTTAATTGTATATACAGCTGCTTCTTTAGATAGGTTTGTTGTATTTATGTACTGTATTATAATTGTATTGTTATATATTATCAGTTTTAGCCCACGGCTGCCGCGAAAACCAGTGTATACTGATGGTTTGTCCGTGTTTAAACAAAGTTTATTATTATAATGATCAGACATGGTTGTACCCAACCGAACTTGGAATTGTCTATCATTCAAAAAGTTGGATATGAAAATGGGTAAACGGCCCTTTAATCCCATAGTGTGATGTGATCCCGTATTTTCATGTAGTATCATAGGCTTTTTCTAAATAAAAAAGATGGAAACTACATGTTCATTCTTGGCGAAAGCATTCTTGACATAGAAATCTAATCTGACTAAATGGTCAATGGTACTTCTATTTTTACAGAAACCAGCTTGAATATCAGTAAGTTTATTTTCTGTTTCTTGGTACCAAAAATGGCGATCATTTATCATGCGTTCCATTGTTTTACAAACACAGCTAGTCAGTGAAATCGGACGATAATTACCAGAGTCTGTATGGTTACGGCCAGGCTTTGGTACTGGTATAACGATGGCATTATGCCATGACGGTGGAAAGTTTTCTCTATTTCTAGAGAAGATTCGTGTAGATGTTTTAAAAATTTATTATGGATATTTTAAAGATTAAACGAGACCTACCTTAGGTTGATGTTTGATCGTAGTTCTACTGAGCTGTCATGATTCACGTAGGGATAAAATGAGATTGCGCGCGCACTTTCCACCAGTCAATTGTTTGAATCTTTCTTTGAGGAAACATGGCTTTAATACAATTACAGTTCATGAACTGCACAAGGGTGGGACTACAGTTGCAAACCAAGGGGGGGCATTTTATCCCTACGTGAATCATGACGATCAAACATCAACCTAAGGTAGGTCTCGTTGAATCTTTAAATTCGACATCGCTGTCATGTATTCACCACGGGATCCAATGAGATGCTTAAAGTAGCCATGTGCCCAAACTGAGTTGCAAATCTTAGCGTGTCCAAAAGTGAAGTTTGTAGCAGTAAACCGTTATCTGCCCTTGATTATACTACATCAAGCAGCTCCCCTTGCAATATGCTCATCCTTGTTGGTCAAGAATGGCCAAGGCAAATTGACCTTCTTCGTACAAAGGTTTGTTATAATACTTAGCGAATGTGGAGTCTTGAGTTCCAACCGACAGTCTTTAGAATAATATCGACGGGTACTTGTGTTTTTTTGGATGCACTGCTTGCAGCTGCACGTGTACTATGTGGACTGAAAATTTTCATGTCCACCGCCGAATTTAACAACACTGTTCTGATCCACCTAGAAATAGTTTCTCGTCCCACAACATAGTGGGGCTTAACATAAGAAATGAACAGTTTGGTTTCTGCTCCTCTAAGGGTAGCTGTTCTATGGAGATATTCTTTAAGACCAGTAACGACACAAATGCTGCTATCTGCAGAGTAAGCAGGAAATTCCAGTTCATGCAAGTGATTATTAGGCTTGGTCTGTTTAACTGGGTCGCCAATACGGAATTTGCACACACTGGCACTGACCGACATATTCCTAATATCAAGTAAATCAAGCGATTGGGCCCTCTGTCCTGATAACAAAGACATCAATATCACAACTTTCCATGTCAACTTTTTCAGACTTAAATTCTCCGCTGGAGATATGGAATGCAAATAATGAAGAACCAAAGCGAGGTTCCATGTGACTCTATTTCGAGGTAATGCCGGCCTGGCTTGAAAACCCCCTTTTCAAAACCGAATAAGAATGGGGTGTTTCCCTATAGATACCTCCTTTTCACTAATAACGAAAGTAGACAAAGCGGACCTTGCCGAGTTTATGCAGCTATAACTGAGCCCTTTGTCATACAGTTCGGTAAGAAAGTTTAAGACCTTTCCCAGAGTCGGTGTACATGGATCGGTGTTCCTTTTACCACAAAATCATACCCATCTCCGAATGTATGTTGAATACTGTTTATGGGTTGATTCTCTCCAACTCTGCAGGATAATGTCAGCAGCTCTTTCCGAAACGCCCTGGTTTTTGCATATTTTCCTGATATACGAGCCGCCATCAGCCGCATCTTGGGAAGCGGATGAACCTGTTTCGTGGCAGTTGGAGGGTCTTGGTATTCCAGTGTCAACATCCGCAGCAGTGTGGAAAACCAAGCCTGGGTAGTCCAAAGTGGAACTATCAGAATCCCCTCTGCTTCTTCCGTTTCGACTTTCCGGAGTAATCTACCAATCAAAGAGAAAGCGGGGAAAGCATAAAATGGCTGTTTAGACCATGAAATAGAGAATGCATCAGTTGTCAATGCTCCAGGATCTAGATGCCAGGATACATAGGTATCCAATTGGAAATTAAAGCGAGAAGCAAACAAATCTATAGTAGCCGTTCTGGAATATTTCTGTATCTAGTTTCCATTATGTGTTATCATGATATTCTAGATTCTCTGTCTGCTACCGTGTTACTTTCAGTAGGGATGTGAACTGAGCTCAGGCAAATTTGTCTTTGAATGCACCAGTTCCAAATTTTTCTGGTGATATAATTGCACTGAGTGCCTCCCATGTTGTTAATGTATGCTACAGCCGTAGAGTTGTCTACCTTCATTCTGATGTGTACGTTTGTAACATTGCTGCATAGTGACTGCAGGGTATAAAGTGCAGCAAGCAATTCAAGGAAATTGATATGTAGTTCACCCTCAGTATCAGACCAGTTTTCCCCTGTATATTGGTCTCCCACCCCATCCGATAAGAGAAGAATCAGATGTGAGCGTGATACTGGGTGCAGGATGGTTAATCTGATATTTGTTCTGTTTGGCTTCTTCACACCACCAGACTATATCTGCTCGTGCAGAATCACTTATGGTCATTAAAGCTTTAAGTTACCTTTGTGTTCTTTCAAGCATTTGATCTGTTCTGTGTCAAGCTGTCTATAGTATAGACGACCATACTCCACTGCTGGAAAATTAGAAACCAGCATACCAAATAGTTCAGCCACCTCACGGATTTTAGGGGTTAAATTTTGCAAAAGTTGTCTCCCCTTCTCCCTGATTTTCTCTGCTTTCATATCTGTCATACACAAGGGAGAGACAGAGAGAATTAAGGTTTAACGTCGCATTCAGCAATATTTCAGCTATATAGCGACGATCAAACAAAATTCTAAGTAATCAATTCAAAAACTCGGTAAACTAATGCGTTAAAACAGGTACAAACATTAAAATTTGTACAGCAAACCAATCTCTCTCAAATAACCTAAAATACAATCCTCTTTCACTCTGCTAAAAAGATCCTCCAGCGTAGCCGCTCGATAAAAAGTATCTCTTACAGTCTTAAAATCTATGCAGTCTATGAGAATATGTTTCACCGTGAGATTTTCATGGCAAGGTATACACCTTGGAATCGGCTCCTGCTTTAGTAAATATCCATGAGTTAATGGTGTGTGACCGATCCTACATCGTCTAATCATGGCCTGGTCGAAACGTTTATGACTGTTCAGGTGAGTATAACCAACCGTTTTTTGAACTCGTGAAGTTTGTTATTATCCATAGTATCCCATAAAGATTGAAACAGCTTTGTTACATAAGCGCAGATAGATGGTCTGAAATCGCTGCATGGTATTCCAACAGGGTCAACTTCTTCATCTAGAGCTGCCTTAGCCAATCTATCAGCTCCAGTGTTGCCTTTGATGTCAACGTGACTAGGCACCCAACAAAACACAATATCTATCTGTTGATCAAATCTGGTGTCCTTTAATTGTAGAATTTCCAAGATGGTGGGATGAGTGGAATTTCCATTTTTAATTGCTTTAAGGCATGACAGTGAATCTGAGAATATGACATATTTTTTCCTTCTAGTGGATCCAATACCTTCTACAGCTGATAATAGAGCTTTTGCTTCTGCAGTAAATATGGAACTTTTAATTGGCAGTCGATACGTTTTAGTTTTGGAACTAAAGATAGTAGCACATGCTACTCTCTCACCATCTTTAGAACCATCTGTATAAATAGCCTGATGTGAACTGTATTTCTCTCTCAGTAGACCAAATTCTTGTGTATACACGAGCTGGCTTGTGTCTGCCTTTTTATATTTAGTCAGTGAAATATCTACTTCTGGCGTGGCTAACTGCCATGGTGGGGTTGGCAAGAGCTCGTTAGGTAAAATCTGACTAACTTTAATACCAGCTGCTACAAGGTGTGGTTTCATACAAATTCCAAGAGGTGGAATAATCGAGGGTTTCTTTAAAAAGAGATCTGCGTACTGAGGGTTGAAAACACAGTCATATGCAGGATTTGAGAGGTTCGAACGCAGTTTTGTGATATATTGCAGTGATAATTTAATTCTTTCTTCTAAAGGAAATTCATCCGCTTCGACATACAAGCTTTCTTTAGGTGATGTTCTGAACGCACCGAGGCAGTCTTAGTCCTTGATGGAGAATAGGATCTAGCTTTGCCAAGTTTGACTTGCTTGCACCATTGTAAACAATAGAACCATCATCGAGTTTGGAACGAACAAGTGATCGATATAAATGAAGGAGAGTTTGCTGATCTCCTCCCCACTTATAGCTGGCAACTACTTTCAACAAATCCAGAGCTTTTGTGCATTTGGCTTTTAAGCAATTTATATGAGATTTGAAAGTTAGTCGTTGATCAAACAATATGCCTAGAAATTTGACCTCTTTTACCACTTTGATTTCAGTTCCATCTAAGGTAAGTACTGGATGTTCGTGCTGGAAATATTTTCTGCAAAAGTGTATACAATTTGTCTTAGCTCTGGAGAATTTGAAACCATTTTCTAGACACCATTTCTGAATTCTGTTTAGACAAAGTTGTAATGTTCTCTCAATATTGTGTATACTTTTCCCACTACACGATATATTGAAATCGTCTACAAAAAGTGAGCCATCAATTGATTTTTTCAGAACTGCAGCCAAGCTGTTGATCTTGATACTAAACAGAGTAGTAGACAAAATACTGCCCTGTGGGACACCCTGGTCTTGATCAAAATGATCAGACATAGTTGTACCCAAACGAATTTGGAATTATCTATCATTCAAAAAGTTGGAAATAAAAACGGGTAAACGACCTTTTAATCCCATCTTTTGAAGATCTTTAAGAATCCCGTATTTCCATGTAGTATCGTAGGCTTTTTCTAAATCAAAAAAGATAGAAACCACATCTTCGTTCTTGGCGAAAGCATTCTTCACATACGAATCTAATCTGACTAAATGATCAATGGTACTTCTATTTTTTCGGAAACCAGCTTGAATATCAGTAAGTTTCTTTTCAGTTTCCAGGTACCAAACAAGGCGATCATTTATCATGCGTTCCATTGTTTTGCAGACACAACTAGTCAGTGAAATCGGACAATAATTACCAGGGTCTGTATGGTCACGACCAGGCTTTGGTGCTGGTATAACTATGGCAGTGTGCCATGACGGAGGAAATTCTTCTCTATACCAAAGTCTATTGAATATTCGTAATAGGATTTCTAGAGATGATTCCGGTAGATGTTTCAAAAGCTGATAATGAATATTATCAGGGCCTGCAGCAGAATCACGAGCTTTCGTAAGAGAAGCATGAAGTTCTTCAATTGTAAACGAAGCGTTATAGCCTTCATGGTTACCGGAGGTGAATTCAATTTCATTTTTCTCTTCTCTTTTTTTGGAAACTTTGAAATTTAGGTACATAATTTTCTGATGAAGAGTTTTTGGAAATTGTTTCTCCTAATTTATTTGCAATTTCTACTCTGTCAGTAATCACCTGATTTCCATCGTCGAGATGATGAACGCTGGACTTGGAGCCTTTACCTTTTATTCTTTGAATCATATTCCAAACTTTTGTTATTGGAGTATGAGTATTTCTCTTAGAAACATAATTTCTCCAAGAATCACGTTTATTCTGTTTCATGGTTCTACGAGCTTTAGCTCTTGTAACTCTGAGATCTTTCAAATTTTCAGGATTAGGATCTCGGCGGAAATATCGTTCAGCCTTCTTCCTACATTTTCTTGCTTCTTTACAGTCATCAATAAACCAAGGTTTCTTAATATGTGCAACTTCTGAAGATGTGGGAATGGTTTGGTTGGCAATTTCTATCAACATATCTGAGAATAGCTGTATAGGATCTGAAGCATCAGCGAAGGAGACTGATTGTAGTTTTTGTGAACAAGCTTTTCAAACTCGGGCCAGTTTGCTTTCTTGAAATTAAACCTTGTGAAATGAGGGTCATCAGCTGAATGAACAGCTTTTATGACAGTGGGAAAGTGATCACTTCCGCAAAGGTCATCATGAACAGACCAAGAAAATTCTTCAAGAATAGGAAGGTCGCAAAGTGAGATATCCAATGCTGAATAGGTTCCATGGTCAACCTATGGTCAAGTTTCCATTTCTGGAAACCTACCGGAAACCTGCTGGAAACTGTTTCGATACGGTTTCCAATAGGTTTCCGGCGGGTTTCCATAATTGATCACTTCACGCAGTGTATCTTTATCTGCTTTCTTCAGAAAGGTCTCGTTGAGACAAAAAGCTGATAGTTCATAATCTTGAGTTAATAATTGGAATTCATTTAAATTTGGCCAAACTCCTCTGCAATTCCACTGAACGATAGTTGGTGGCTGAGCCATCTTTAGTCTGTATATAGAAATAAAACACAAAACTGCCCAAGCCAAGATATATAAGGTTAGCTTAGCCATTATGTACGTTTTATTTTGGGTAATTCTTTTTGACCTTTCTTTTTATTTCTCATTTGTTCTCTCTTGTCTTTTTTATTTTCCTTCTGATCAACTTCTTTCTATCTCTCTTGTCCCAACAAGTCCTTCGACCTTTGGTTCAAGGAAGTCTCGCCTTTTAACGGACGATCACTACACTCCTGATACTCCTCATCAGAAAGCATGGGTGTATCGTTGGTCGGAGTGGGAGTAGCATCGACTATTTTAGGCTCTTTGCCGGATTCGATATCTATGGTATTCTCTTTATTCTTCTTTTTCTGATTCGAGGTAGCTTTAGTACTACAAGACTGTTGACTACTTTCTTTTTCTGTGAGTCATACACAAGGTCATGTCAACAGAATTAAGTTCAAAACCCAGAAATGGCACTTGCTGTGAGGGTTTCAACACTGATTTTCTAGGATGTATTACGAACCCAAGGTCTCGAAAGAGTCGAACAGTGTTCGAGGATCTCTTGCAGGAAACACGCCTATGTTTATGTATACTATGATTGTCTTTTTAAATTTGGTGCTAATACTGTTATATGGAATAGGTCTTTGGATTATGGACGCGGATATTCTCTAATTACAACACATATAAGGGAAGTGAAAAGAGGTGCCGACATACTGACTGCGTCACATGACTTCACAGAATAGTCTTCTGGTTAACCTATTCTAAAGCACATACCAAGAATCTAACGATTCGTGATATGTGTTGTATCTCAGGTACGCTTTTCTTGTACCTGATCATGTGGCAATTTGGATGATATGACCACACGGCCCCTAGCACCGGCATAATCGGTATTAGATACAAATCTAGAGAGCTATGATGGAAATGCTCCGACAACTCGTATACTGGTAATTGGTGAGCTGTTTCGCTGTGACAACTCGTACATTGGAGATTGGTGAGCTGTATCGTCGTCAGATGTAAATGACGGCATTTAACACAAAATACTAGTCTGTAAGGCCCGATGTCGACCCAGCATCAACTTCCCACAAATGCCAACATATATCAAAGACCAAAAGGTCTGTACAGGGGGCGGGCCTCGGGGACGAAACGTCCACCAGCAGAATCTCGCCATATACAGGAAAAAATTACAACACATATAAGGGAAGTGGGAAGAGGTGCCGACACACTGACTGCGTCACATGACTTCACAGAATAGTCTTCTGGTTAACCTATTCTAAAGCACATACCAAGAATCTAACGATTCGTGATATGTGTTGTATCTCAGGTACGCTTTTATTGTACCTGTTCATGTGGCAACTTGGATGATATGACCACACGGCCCCTAGCACCGGCATAAGCGGTATTAGATACAAATCTAGAGAGCTATGATGGAAATGCTCTGACAACTCGTATACTGCTTATTGGTGAGCTGTTTCGCTGACAACTCGTACATTGGAGATTGGTGAGCTGTAAATGACGGCATTTAACACAAAAACTAGTCTGTAAGGCCGGATGTCGACCCAGCATCAACTTCCCACAAATGCCAACATATATCAAAGACCAAAAGGTCTGTACAGCGGCTGAATGAATGACTGACCAGACGCTTGTAATTAGATGTATGATATGTACATTCATTTTCGTCCTCCTGTGCCACAAAAAAAGTCATCAATATAACCCATGCACTGTGCTCCCTGCTTACGGAGTTCGGAGTACACCGGCTTTGTAATTTTAGTAAATAAGCCAGGGGAACAACTTAAACCATTTGCCAGGGCTGTGAATTCCAAAACTCTGCTCTTCCACTCGAACCGGAGATATTTCCGGTGTGACTTATGGACTGTCACTGGTATGGAATAGTATGCATCCTTCAGATCAATAACAGTCATATAGCAGCCTTGAGACATGAGATTAACTGCTGTTTGGATGGATTCCATCTTGAAGTGTTTATACGTCACATACTGCTTCAAATTCAAGATTAATCTGAATTTCCCGTTTTTCTTTTTTCTCACACAAATGTTGGAAATAAATTCCCCTGGAGTATGTGAAACCTCTTCAAGAACACCTTTCCCGCTTTATTTTCACATTGTAAAACCCTACGTTTTCAGGTCGCCGATATTGCTTCAGTAGTGCCTTGATGTTTTTCCTCAGTATATTTGCCTTTTGCGACCTGAGTGAAATACCAGCAAATTTCCCCGATTTAAGCGGAGGACCAGGCTTATCCTCGTCCTCATTGTAGTTTCTGGACAGTTCTGTTTTGATGCCGGTTTATTAAGGCACACGGATTTATCATCTAGTTCATCGTTGTCACTAGAGTTCATCAGGGGTTGGATCCATGGCTGTCTCGCCAGATTTTGAGCTCTTGCTCTTGCCACTTTTTGTTGACTTTTGGAACCCTTTCCCGCTTTAATTCAGAATGATTATAACGATCTGAACCAGTAGGACTGGTAGGCAACTTTTTAGCCCGTGTTCCATCACCTCGTAACGAGTGTGAGGCGTCGTCAATTCGAGGCCGGCGTCCACTAGTTGAACTGGTGGACGCTCCTTCGTTTACACGCTTTTAACTGTTATCCCGAGACGGGGAATTAGCATGGGATTGTGGATGACACATGGTTTAATTCATTGGAGTCCCCAGCGGAGATCTCTAGAATGTCGTCGTGACGTGACGCCATAATTAGACGACCGATGAGGTCGGCAATAACCCGAGACGGGTTTCCGCCAAAATAATAAAGTTCTAAGAGTGTGACACTCGCTGCGTTCTCTCTAGTATTAACTACTTGACCTGCTAATTTATGCGAGTGGATGGTACAGTTGAGTCTCTGGATTATCGGATTTTATAAGCAGAACACAGCGAGCAAAATTTTCGAATATTGGCATATCTGAGAATAACAGTGTAGGATCTGGAACATCAGCAAAAGAAACTGCTTGTAGCTCTTGTGCACAAAGCTTTTCAAATTCCGACCAATTTGCCTTTTTTGAAATTATACCTTGTTAAAGGGTGGTCAGCTGAATGAACAGCTTTTAAAACTGTGGGAAAGTGATCACTTCCACAAAGGTCATCGTGAAGAGTAAATAGAAAGGTCGCAAAGTGAGATAGCTAAAGCTGAATAGGTTCCATGAGCTGAGGAAAAATGTGTATAAGAACCATCATTAAAAATACACAAAGAATTATTTGATATAAACTCTTAGTACTTTTCCATTACAATTCTGTTCTTTGTCTCAAAAGTTACTACGGCCGTTAAAATCACCCATCAATAAACAAGGTTTAGGAAGCTGATCGTAAAGATTCTGAAGTTCACCAAGACAGAGACCTCCAGCTGAAGATATGTACACCGTGCATAAAGTAAGGCGGACTGCTACAGCTTGTAAATCTGTCTTCAAATTAATAGGACTATGAGAAAACACCCATTTTAACAAGTATTGAAGAGCCGCCTGTAGCCTAAACTATCCCTTTCTAGACAGTAATATTCCAGTGGAACCTGCATATGGCGTATACATATCACGCCTAGTAGCATTTGCTATATTCTGTGTTAAATGTGACGATTTTAATCAACGTCACAAAACATTGTTGCAGAAACTTATAAAACAGGGCTACACCACCAAGCGCGTTTCTCATATTTGGCGATACATATCGCATGCTGATAGGAAAATACGAGCGTAGCGTGCAAGATCTATGGCGTTACGTTTCGTAACTTGTGTCTAATTCCGCTTAACCCGGGGCTAGGGATCGTATGAACCCATGTACTTCAAGCAGTGGTCAAGTGCAGATTTCGAACCTGTCGGCAACAAAAATACTCATTTTCGAACGTTTTGGTCTGCGTGTAGGCTATAAAAGTTCTAATGCAATCGATAAAATACTTGCGAACAAAGCTGTGGTTTCGTCGGCTATGGCGCAAATTCGAAATGGTTTTAGCGATCACTTTGCGCGCATGTTTAAAGCCGCCCAATGTAATCCATAAAAAGAAAAATGTTAAATATTATCATATAGCTGCGATATACGAGTGGAATTATGTTTTTATCGATTGGTTTAGGCGGACACTGTGGAGGGAGACAACTCGCTGTTGTTTGACAGGCGATTGGTAGCCATTTCTGTTGAACTGTCAACATGTGGCGGTTCATCGATGCCGTTGAGCCGCCTGAAAAAAGCCAAACTAACTGATCGAGAAAAATTACTTCGCAATCGCGAATATGATCAAGATCGAAGACAGCGCAAGTTCCAAAATTCGTGGATGTTCGGGCGGACATGGTTAACATACGATGACAGCAGCAAGACGATGAAGTGTGATTGGTGTCTTCAGTTCGCTTTCACAGATTCGGAACGGAAATCAGCATTTGTATCGGGACCGTGTGGTCATATCATCCAAGTTGCCACATGAACAGGTACAATAAAAGCGTACCTGAGATACAACACATATCACGAATCGTTAGATTCTTGGTATGTGCTTTAGAATAGGTTTACCAGAAGACTATTCTGTGAAGCCATGTGACGCAGTCAGTGTGTCGGCACCTCTTCCCACTTCCCTTATATGTGTTGTAACGTCTTGTGAATTCTATAAATGAGGCAAACTTTCTCTGCATCATCTCTGATGGCTGTACAGACACTGCTGTGAGGGAAGAGGAAATGATGTTCGTACGCTTCTGTCATGGGGGAAAGGTGTCTTCTGTCTTTCTTGCCGTCAATAATCCTAAACGGGCCAACGCAGAGAGTATTTTCAATATCATCACACAAGCCATGGATCAGTCTAAAATCTTGGACTGGAAAAAGAAGCTGGTTGGTTTCGGCAGTGATGGAGCCAGTGTCATGATGGGGAGGGTAGGTGGGGGTGGTGGCAAAGCTTAGAAATATACAGCCAACACTCCAAGGCATTCACTGCTTTGCGCATCGACTGGAATTGGCATACAAAGACGTCATGAAACAAGCCCCCTACTATACCAAGATGGACACACTATCGAATGGATTATACCGGTTCTACTTCTACAGTGCCCTCAACCGATCAAAGTTGAAGACAGCATTCGCATCGCTTGGAATTGGTTTCCTTGTTCCTACACGACTTGGAGACACACGTTGGCTACCACACACGGAGAGAGCATTGGACACACTCTGGACGGGATTTACAGCTATCATACAGGTAGTTTTGTTATTACCAGCATCACTGGAGTCAGTAATTAATTGTTAAGAACTGCAATATAATCACGAGAACCATATCCATCTGATTCTGGTCTGCTAAAATAATGGTTTCACTTGTTTTTGTGTAGTTTTTGATAATCCGTCACAACTGCATACAGAGAATGTGAATCTCGTCCTACAGTAGATGCAATATTATTAAGTTAGACATGGTTTAACAATATAGTAGCATATTTCCCTGTGTGATACATGCATTTATGAGTGAGTTAATGAATGGGTTCATTTTTTTCTTCTTTTTCAGGTACCCATTCAGATCGGGACGACAGCTGATTGTGTTGGGAAGGCCAAAGGGTACCTCACAATCATGAAGAACCCAGGAGTTCTCCTGTTCATGGTCTTCATGTCAGATGTGATATCGGTGCTGAGCAAGTTGTCTTTATAAATGGTTCAGAATACTGAAACAACCGTGTCAGGCATCAAATTTAAGATGGATGCTACCATTGACATCTTGAACAAGTACAAAACACAGTATGTATTTTTGTATTGTTTTTAACCCTACCTGGCCTGGGGGGTCATGTTGAGCCTATTTGCATGACCCCCACGAGCAAAGGATCATGGGTAAATTCAAAATGGCGGCCATATGGGGGTACCAGAAAAGTGATGTTTTCGCCATATTTCTTAAAAAATTATGCAAAAATTCAGCATGTTGATTCAACGCGATTCTATGCATTTTTCTGAAACATATGTCTTAGCTTCACCAAAAAACACCCCCTGATTTGTTTCCCCTCCCTCCCTACCCCCGTTAACCCTACCAGGCCTGGGGGAGGGGGGGGGGGCCAAAATGCACTCCTACCAAACTTTCTGCGATATCTCCGAAACGCCAAAAAATGGAGAGCTGAAACATTCGTGACGTTATAGGGTATCGTATTGGAGTCATTTTGAGCCTATTTGCATAACCCCACGAGCAGAGGATCATGGGTAAATTCAAAATGGCGGCCATGTGGGGTACCAGAAAAAGTTTTGCTTTCGTCATTTCTTCAACAGTTTTGCTTTTCTCAACGGAAAAGTGGGTAAAACTTATTTTATTTCATATCAGATTATTATTTACTAATTTATCATGCAGTTTTTGTGAAGAAAAAACAAAATCGTCCAAAAATGCTTTTTTTGAAAATGACGTCATCTTGTGGGCCATCTTGGATTTTTTTTACATTTTCTGGTAGAGCTTGACCCAAAGATATAGTGTGGTAAGTTTCAGCCCTCTAGCCTTAGCGATAGCGAAAATATGTAGGGGGGCACTTTCCGCCCCCCCCCCCCCAGGCTGCGGTACACCCCAAATCGCCCAGGCCAGATAGGGTTAATGATAATTGAGCAATATTTAAATATGTACATGTATTGTGCCTGTAACAGTGAATTTATTGGCTTCTACATTCAAAGACTGAAACTGTGAGTACATGTATAGTTTTGTTTTCTAGTATATTTTCTGCCATAGGGCCTAAATACTGACCATGATCTTTTTTTTACAGTTTTGAATTTACAATTATTGGACTTGCTTTTTAATTCATGACTATTCCAGAGATGGCCCGAGAATGAGACAGAGACACCTGGTCTCAGAATCAGCAGAGGTGGGCTTTGACGAAGTTCAAACATTTTAAAACACCAGGACCAATATAATATCCAAACTGACTGAATGTCTGGAGAACAGATTCTCTGATGCACTCCATGGTGTTATAAGAGCCTGTAAAATCGGAGATTTCCGATTATGCCCAGTCCAGAAAACAAAGAAGGTAAATCAAAACAACACACTGATCTATATGCCAGAGAGAAAGTTCTTTATTGTAAACATAGAAAACTATA